>JAODXP020004267.1:15000-38924 GCA_027497455.2 Sardinella longiceps | reverse complement strand
TCTGTAATGAAGTGAATTTCAACCTTGGGACCATTGAATCCAATACTACTCTTGGTACTTGATATTGTGTTGAAAAAAAAAAAAAAAAAAAAAACGTTTAAACATCCAGTAAGTCTTGAAAAGAGAGGCTGTTACTGTATGCGCATTCTGTGCCATGAGAAAAATGTTCCCACTCATGTGAGACGTGCCAGTGAGAAGGGCTGATTGTGGTTTTACAGACGCATCTATACAGAGAGATAGATATAGAGAGGGGGGCGGTGCATTTTGCAAGCTAAATGGTAATACTGTGATTACATAATACACATTCAGAATGATAAAAGTCATAGATGTATAAGAGCATTTTAAAAAAGTTAATTGAACTATTGAACCCCAATGTACAGCAATAGATCAGCCCGAATGAGGTTACAGAGAAAGAGGAAGACGAGCTTTCAGATAACGTCCCCGCCCACAGACAAGTAGGACAGCAGAACACTTCAACACTTCAGATGCAGCCTACACTGGGTCACATTGTTAATGGGTGTTTCTAAGTGTCAGAACAGCCTTTTTGGATGTTATTCACGTTATAGCAGGAAGCCTTGAGTTGACATTAGTGTTAGAAAGAGTGACAGTCAAGAAGTGAAGGAACCATCACTGCCTTTGACCTGCTGTATGATCCAGGATGAAGATTCTTTTGATTCTGATCTTCCTCTGCTCAGGTAAAATGAACATTATGGTGAATGGACAAGGTAAAGAAAGTTGCTTAGCAATAATAGATCGCTTAGTAAAATTGAACAAAGTCCATATTAGATGTTTTGCCTAATTATGACCTGATAAGTTTGTCTGCTTGGGTTTAGACTAAATAAATGTTCCATTAGGCTTATTTGATTATTCCTGTAAAACTGACAGAAATGTCATGAACTATCTCTGCACCTGTCATAAGTGAAGCAACTTTAAATCACTGAACTCAGTTTAGCAAGCTGAAGATGCTACATGTAGGCCTACTGTGGTGATGAATGAAGTTGGCTAGTTAGCAAGCTAATGAAGCTATCAAGCATCAACTAAATTGTCCTCAGTATCGCTTTTGGAGGGGTATCAAGTTCACAATTCACATCGGAATTGCTACCTGAAGGCATTGCCCTCAAAAATGTGTCAAGCTCCTTGTAGATGATGCTCAGCGTAACATCTATCTTAACATGTCATTGATTTCCCCTCTGATTTTGGAGTTGTTTTCCTCCACGGGGGACACAAGGTGCTGATTTTGTGGCTGCGCCCAGGCTTGCCGTCTGTATCTATCGGATTGTTAATTGCTCTGACTGGTCATAGCCAGAGCCATGATCGTAGCGCCTATTGCATGCAGAGGCAGTTTGACGGACAACACTGATTCTTGAGCCATGGTCTATCCTTTGTGGTCAGATGATACATTCAACTTTATACATTACTATACTACTAGTGAAGACTCACAGTTCTGTCTTTTATGCTTTTTTGCCTCAGTTTTCATTAAAGGGCCATTTGTTGATGCTCAAGGTACAAAACTGACGGCGTTTTCTGGAGGGGGCATCCTTGTGAAATGTAACTATAAAGAAGAATGCAGAGCTAATCAGAAGTCCTTTTGCAAGGGAGATGAAAAGAAGTGCAAATTCAACATGTTGACGAATGACAAAGAGAAACGGTTCATGCTTTATGACACAGATGACAGACACTTTCTGATATTGATGAGAAAACCTCACACCAAAGGATTCTGGGATATATAACTGTGCTTGTCAAAATGAAAGCTAATGATGAGCTAAATACAGCATTCAAGTTGGAGGTGAAGGAAGGTGAGACTTCATACATTCGTAATATATTTTATTTAAAATTGAATCTTAAACAACAACTTCAGTCCTCAGATATGGCAACCTAGCAATTTCTCTGGTCAAGGAAACCTAGCAGGTTGGACCAAAAAGCTTGGGTCTTCGATATTAACAGGTCTCAAGTAGCTTGAGGAATAGAGGTTATGTTGGAATTGACAAAAGCTATCCTTTAAGTATTGTTTTTAACTGAACAGAATTCCTAATTTGAAATATGTCTCAAGTTGACACATATCTTTAACAGATTCTTGTTGTGGTAATGTCTTTATGAAATCTGCTTACTATCGGTGAGCACATCGACATCATTTGTAAATATCCTACCAGCATGAGTGGAAATGTCAAGGCCTTTTACAAACTGCACCATAGGAAGAATTCTCTCTGATGCCACTACCCCTGGACATTCACAAAGCCAGACAAAACTTAGGCGAGAATATGATGCTCTGACAAAAACAATGAAAGTGACCATCATGGATCTGACACTGGCTGATGCTGGAGTCTACTGGTGTGGAGGGGGAACTGGAGGAAACACTAAGAGTAGCAGCCTTATCACAGAGGTGATACTTGATGTCTTTGGTGAGTGAATGTATCAAATATGATGGATAAGTACTGCAGTTATATACCTCAGCTGGTGACTCTAGTGAACAAAATAGCTTGAGAAATGGATGACATGGAAACTTTGTTGTTTTACCCTGAGACACTGTTTGGTGGCACTTCCCTTTTCTGCTCTCTGCTAAGTAATTTGTTACTGTAATACTCTATGCCAGCAACTACACTGTATGTCTTCCTCTCTTTCGTTTCCACCATTGCCAGCACTAGGCTGTCATGAATCATACATACTGTATGTTTCTGGTAACTGATACTTTGTATATAATTTCTCTTTCATCAAAAAAAAAAGGAATTACAAATTTAGTGAAACGACAGTTATTTTACAGATTCCAACAATCTGACAAAAAGCTCTTCCACCCATGTGGTTTCATCTCATCCCGCTAATAACCATCCAGGTAACCATCCTTCAGGTAAGCGCCAATCGGCATGCACGGTATTTTCACTTCCCTTTCTAAATATTTATCTTTAACATGAAAATTCCATTAGCAGCTGCTTTGATCACTTCATCTCATTTAAGCATTTTTAATATTGCACAAAAAATGAAAATAAATTGAAGTGTTGTCTTTGTTTCAGACAGCAGTGCACTACCAATAGTGTCTGTGACTCTGGTAGTGTTGCTGACTGGGCTAATAGGGGTTGTGTTCTTGGTCTGGAAGAAGAGGAGGGCAGAGGGTGAGTTTCACTTCTGCTGTCACACACACACACACACATGTGTCATTACAGGCTGAAAAGTCACTCAAGGAAAAGGAGAGCCAATTCAACCTACATACTCACACACATTTACACACACACTCTCTCTTTGTTGCCCCTTGGTGTTTAAATAAGAAAGTATTATATGAGAAATGGACAGACACACACACACACACACACACACACACACACACACACACACACACACACACACACACACACACACACACAGACAGTCTATTTGTTGCCCCCTGGTGTTTAAAAGCAAGAAAATATTATATAAAAAAAGGGGAACAGGCAGTACTTAAAGTCTATTCTTCATCTCATCTTCTTCTTCTTCTTCTTATCATTATTATCATTATTATTATTGTTATTATTATTATTATTATTATTGTTGTTATTGTTATTATTATTATTATTAGGAGGAGGAGGAGGCAGACGTTCTTTTACCATGGGGCAGCCGTCTCCCCCATCTGGGAAAAGGGAACACAAAAATGTAAGGGAACATTTCATGATGAAAACTAACTAATTATGTGAAGTTCCATAATGTAATTCAATTGTGATTTTAATGAGTCAATCATCTATGCATTTATTTTACATTTACTGTACATTAAAGCATGTTAGACTTGTAACATTCAGTAACTAAATATCTTATTTAACAAATATTTTTTCCCAGTCCCCTCAAGTAGACTGTGTCTATGAGGAGATCAATGATCCAAGCGACCCACCAGACCCCAGATCCAGTTCCACTGATCCACCAGCCTGCCACAACTACGCCACCGTCACCTTCCACAAGAGGGAGGCAGAGAGCACAAATGACCCCAACTCTGAAGTTATGTCCAAAGTAGAAATGACCACTGAATATGCAACTATACAACCACACTGATAACCAGGGTAGTGGCCGTTGAATGCAGGAGTACGGAGTTCTCACATTTTAATATTTAGACATCTTTTATAACCTTGAAAACAACCCCACTACACCTCTGCTGATAAACCAATGAGCTTTCTGACTGTGTACTGTATGTTTCTTCACATTCACTCACTTGTCCTCCTTTCCTCTTTCACCATTTATAACTTGGTTGAGCTAAAAAAAAAAGTATATATAAGTATAGGCCTACATGTGTATATTACTGTAAATACTGTATGTGTAGCCTACATGATGTTTGTTTGTTTTATGTTACTAGTATCACTGTTTGGCTTGAATGTCATGCTATTTATGAGTATAAGTAGTACATAGACTGTTTTTTTTTTGTTGTTTGTTTGTTTACTGTATTTAGTATTTCTTTCAGTGGTTTGTGTCAAACATATATCAAGAGATGCACCATCAATAAAATGCCAAAATGACTGAATGAAAGAATTGCTTTATGAATCTGCAAAATTGCAACTTAACTTGAGAATGAATCAAACCCTTTAATGTCTTACCATTTTATATACAACTATGTAGACACAATGGTACACAGTGGGCCTACTGCATGGACAGCTAATTTTATGTAGGCCCTCTGCTGGCCATCATGAGGAACAACATTTTTGTTTGTGAATTTGCTGAGTTTGAGTTTGAGTTTGAATTACAGTAATACATTAAAGACCCGCTCCGTCAAATTTTGATTATTTGAAAGCGCATTTGTGTGTGTGTGTGTGTGTGTGTGTTTGTGTGTTTGTGTTTGTGTGTGTGTGTGTGTGTGTGTGTGTGGGTGTGTTTGCATTCCTCTGCCTGTGAAAACTGACGTTAATATATACAGCACTTGACAGGACTGTAACGAGAGGGTAGATGGTGTAGAGTGGGGGGTTTTCTCACAGAACTGAAACACAATCTGGCTTGTGTCCATTGTTGATGGAGAGCACCAAAGACAATGACATTCACACACTGGTGTCAAATACAGCAGAAATACAGCAGAAAAGCCAATAGCCACAATCAAACAGTTTTGTACAAATGTTCATGTGTAACCTACAATAATTATTAAAAGGAAATTCTAGACAAAGGCGGTTATGCTGAAGGAGATTGTGATAGCCTGACAGAAAGAAACGTGAAGAGCTTGCCTATTCAACCTGCATTTTATTTTATTTTATTTTATTTCATTTTATTTGCTATCTTTGCATTAACATCAGCTTACAACATCATGAAAGCCATCATTGCGTTCCTGACTATATTCATCTCAGGTAAGTTCTTAATTCAATTTACATCAAATAGTGCAATGCACTCATACAAGATTATGGTTTTCAGGATTTATGGTATAACATTCTCCACATGAGTGTACCATTTTCTCCAGTACAAAACTATTCAATTTGACTGTTCCGGTCCATGATAATGATTGTTTGAATCTCGTCACTTCGATTGCATAGTACATTTCGTGATATACCACAGATCAGGTCACATTCAATCCATATTACAAAAGATACAAAAGGATATTGTGGATGTGTTTGTGCAGACTTGCTAACCATTCACCTACAGGAAATATTTCTTAGTGAAATAATTATCTGAAAAGTAATTAGCTGTTTCATGTTTTTTTTTCATTGAAACCATGCTTATCAAACCAACAATCCACTTGAATCTGTAAAGTTGCGGAAACCCTTATTGTTAACAGTCAGTGGAAATGGGAACAAGGTCAATATCACCTTCCAAAATAGCATGGCCTTTCAAGAGAGAACTGAATATGCAGCAGTTATGTCTCACTTCTAGTTGTTTTTGTTGTTGTTATTTACTTAAAGGACATTATCAGACATGAACATGGCAAGCAGTCAGTCATTTTGGTTTGCAAAATAATGACACTTCTCAAAAGGGGCTAATAACATTAACTTTTCCTTTAACGTCAATGTACTGTAATGTTTATTTGTAACAGAGACTTGTGCCAGGCGGATTGTGAATGGAAGTAGGGGAGAAAATGTAGTCATACAGTGTCCCCTGCCGGAGATTCACATGACCAACGCCTGGACTAAGTATCTGGCCCAGGAAAAGGAGGACGGGGGTCAGCATACCAATCTGATCCGTTCCACAGGGGGGTCTCCGTGGACAAGTCAGGGACGATTCTCCCTCCATGATGAACCGGGGAAGTCGTTCTTCACTGTGACTATCAGGGAGGTGACTGTGGAGGATTCGGGGATATATGTCTGTGGCGTGGAGATCAGCTCAGAGTCGGACATAAAAACAGAGGTTCAGCTGGTTGTGAATCCAGGTGTGTGTGTGTGTGTGTGTGTGTGTGTGTGTGTGTGTGTGTGTGTGTGTGTGTGTTTGTGTGACATGTAAAGACAATAGCTTCTTCTAATCACAAAATGCTGACATGATTATCCACCTTTAATCACAACTCCCCCAGTAAGAATCTGAATGCGAGGGTAGGGTGCATCTACTGCCAATATATGGACAATAATATGGGGTTTTGGACAATATTCGTCAATTGAGATTCTTGATTACCTCAGGATGCAATTTTGTTGGGCATGTAGAACAGAGTTCAAAGTATTAGTCTAGTTATACATGGAGCATTGACAGGAAAGTGGATTATTAATCTGATCTGAATTAATCAGATTAATCTGAAATGTTATTTATATTAATATTATAACAATTTATTTACTTATTTGACAGTTGATTTATTTTGATTGAGTTAGAGCTTTAGAAAGATTTTGAATTGATCACCACATCTATTTGATTGTGTTAGTGCTTTAATTTGAGCTCCACTAATACAGTACTATTCCATATATTAACACACTAAAAAGATGCCATCTCTCCCTTAGTTGGGACCATGAGACCTAATTGGTCCACTGAAACAACTAAAACTACTAATCACATACATCATGAAGATTCAGCCAAGACCCTAACAAAAGGTAATATACAGTAGACCCACTGCATTTCATTGCATCACCGGCAGTGTGATCATATCAGAAATGATCTGCTTTGTTCTTGATAACTGCAATGTCACGGTAATGCACAAGGTGGCAGTCAAGAACAAAATTTACTGATCAAATGTTTATGATAATGCATGTAATAGTTAGCATTGGCTATTAGCATATAGCTAACATCTAGTATTTTCCTCTTTTTGTGTTGTTCATAAAGATTTTGTGTTGTCTGTACTGAATACAAAACTCTTTATTACATATATGACATTTTTGCCTTTATTTCACAGCATTCGTGCTCGCCATGATCCTGGTGGTGACTAGTGTTATGTGTTTGTTCGGCTGCATTTTTGTGCTGTCGTGCAGATTTGGTGTCAAACAAAGGGGTGAGTTCACCTCAATCACCACACCTTCACCTTGGACTCTATGAAACCAAGAAAATTATTCTGTCCTGTCCCTGATTGTCTCTTACAACATTCTCTCTCTCTCTCTCTCTCTCTCTCTCTCTCTCTCTCTCTCTCTCTCTCTCTCACTGTCTGTGTCTGTCTCTCTCTCACACAGTCCTTAGTATTTCTTTGAGCAAGTCTGAGAGACACCAGTCGGTCCCTTCAGAGGAGGTGAGCAAATAAATTTACATTGCGCTGAATCTCATTGAAGATTCTAGTGGTAGAGGTGGGATTTATGTTTTTATTTTTTTAAAGGGATTTGATCAATACAGATGCCATTGTTGATTCTTTTTCAACATCATCCCAATTCTTTATCAATTCCATTATCAAAGCCATTCAGTTTAGACAGTTTAGAAGATATATACAGCGTTTCTCAAAGTCGAGGAAGAATGCTTGGAAGGCTGCTTTTTCGAGCATTCCACGTCATTGTCAGTCGCCAAGTACTGTTCCAAAGTCAAGCATCCTTCTTAATTCTAGCGAGGACAGAGGCCTTTGTTCATAGATTTTTCAAGGATGCACTGATGGAGCCTCGTTTTTGAAGTGTACGGCTTCCAAGGCGAGTGTGCTACCTAGGAAGCATTCTCGACTTTGAGAAACACTCATAGTCTACAAAGGAGTCTATCCAGTTTTTTTTTATTAGTTGCACACAAGCATGCAATATGCTGCTAATCATACTGTGTTGGACATAACATCTTACTTTACTGGGAATGAGTCAAACATTGAATGGACTCGCTCTTGTCTAATTCAGTTCTGCTTTTTTCATGGATAATGGTTGCAAAAACATACCACATTGACATGATGAATTTAAGCGTTTGTAGCGTTTGTTTCTCAGTTTTTCTGTATTATCGATTTTCAATTCTCACCAATGGTAGGATATATACAGTACAAAGGGAACCATGTTGCTTCTATGAATAAACATGGATGATGCATAATTTTATCTACATGCTAAAACTATTGCTTTATTTTACCTACATGCTAAAAGTATTGCTTTAGCTTATTACCTACCTACTTATTTGTGTCTGTAAAGTTTATTGACCATGGACCTACAGTACAGCAGGGTAGTCATACATAAACCCCCCTTTGGAAATAGCCTACTGACATCACAACTTGGGCAACTTGCACAAGGAAGTTATGAGCATGAAATAATCTCCTTATTAACTGAGTGAAATGTCACAGAATCTGACCACCACTGTCACAGGAAATGGGGTGAAAGGAGACAGTGTTAAATGTCATACAATGTACTATGCAGTGGAGGAAAGGTCCTATAAGTGTCAGACCTCTAAAAAAACAACTTGCACAGAATGAACCTTTAGGTAACTGTTTGCAAGCGTACCTGAATATATCCAAAACAGTTACAGCCTATCACCAGTTATACCGTATAAACAGGTATTTAAATACATTTTCATATGTGTTTGTTTTTCCTTTAGTACAGAGTGGTAAGAAATGGAGTTGTGAAACAGTACAGAATGTGTTGGTGGCTTTCACTGTGTATGGGAGCAAAAAGTCACATTGTCCAATGGCTGAAAAGACAGCTGTGGTTTTGAATTGATGAGCCATCAGAACATGTCATTTAAGGTTAAAATGTCAGGAATAGGATGACGTAATCTGTAATAGGAAGATTCTGATTGGCCAAGAAAGAGGAAGTGAAGCTGGAGGTGAAGCCGAAGTGGTTGCTGTAGTTAAATCACAGGGAAAATATGACTAATATGCTATGAGACCAACAAAGTTGAACTCGAACCCTCCACTTTTGAAGAGACCAATTATCATTAATTTACAGAGTTCATTTTAATTGTATAACTGAATTCTCTTCTTTATCTTTCCGTTTGAAAAGTTTACAGGGATATTCAACCTTTTCATAAATTGGAAGCATAGACATTGGAATGTACTGTAATGATGCCGAAGGGTTGCTATATTCCTGCGCCTATTTATTTATTGATTGATTGATTGATTGATTGATTGATTTAGCTGATGCTTTTATCCAAAGCAACTTATTACTTCAGGGTCATTCTCCCCTAGAGGGACTTCAGGTTAAGTGACTTTCTCAATGGTGGCAGTCGGGATTCGAACCTACAATTCCCAGACTACTTAGCCTATAATGCTAAGCTAAAGCTAAGACAAAAGGTAAAATTGGGGTTGTCAGATTAGAAAAATGCAGCCACTGAGACCAAATTACTTTTACCCACATATTTAACTCCAGGTAAGGGGATGAATAACCCATTTTCACATAAAGGTGGAGTATTCCTTTAATTTTTGCAGCTGAATTATCCTTCCTCCCTTTCTTTATTATGCTGATCACATTTCCCCTCAGATCAGCTGCTATGCTGAGTGGAGTCCTGTAGTGGTGGTGGAGACTACAACAGACCTCCCCAGCAGTCGACTCAGCACTGACTATCAGAACCTCCACCCATCCTGCTCCTGCATGGATCCCACTCCACCACCCCCGCCTGAGTCCATCTACCAGAGCCTGGACGTCCGGGCCACCAAGAACCTCTCTGTCTACGGCGAAATACAGTATAACCCAGGGCTGGAGTCTGAGAAATAATAAGCTAAAATTTATGTTTTGAGCATAATGTTGATCAACAAGTAAAGCTCTCTGAAATATGAGTTATAGGCTCATGGACATGAATTCTGACTGTGGAATGTTATGTGGAGGAGCATTGAGCTGACATGCCATTTCAATACAAACTTTCATATCTTACAAATGGCCAGCATTTTAATATTAGGTTTTGGATCCAACAAATACGAAACTTCCCAATGTCCAATTCGCCTATTTAGCTTCTGCGACAGAGTATAAAGTGTTTCAACAATCAAAGTTTTCATGCATGAACTAATGTAATGATTTTAGAGCAGGGACTGACATTTCTGTGTTTTTGGTAAAGAGAACAAAATCTTTATGAGAGGGTGTGAAAATCTGGTTATTGTTTTTGGTCTGCCCGTAAGGTAAACTTGCTCCCAATAACACAGTGACTTGATGAAAAATGCTGTTTTTGCCCAGTTTTATCTCAGAAAGCAATAAAGCAACAAATGTGATCACCTTGTTTGTTTTGTCGACAAAACACTAGGAGAAATAAAATCTAACTAAATCTAAAAGTATAATCTAACCAAATCAATGGTTAAATGGAAAGAAGCACACTGCAATAGATTTCCCACACCAACTCACTGATATTGCACTCTCTTACTCTTTCACTCTCTTTATACATACAGAATGACTAGCTGTCCTTTCACATCCTATATACTCTTCATTCTTGCTTACATCCACGTGAATCCCCCCCCACACACACACACACACACACACACACACACACACACACACACACACACACACACACACACACACACACACACACACACACACACACACAGTGTACATCAGAAAAGCAGAAGAGAGACAGAGGATTTGTCAAACCTCAAAAGGAAATGACCAGATGACCAGTCTTAGTCTGTGTGTGTGTGTGTGTGTGTGTGTGTGTGTGTGTGTGTGTGTGTGTGTGCACGCGTGTGTGTGGCTGTGTGTCCGTGTGTGTGTGGTTAGATGGCAGAACAAAACAGAAGGCAAAGTTTCGTTTGAAAGGCACTCTACAAATCTCAAGTAGCCATTTGACAGCGGACTCCCTTTGACCTCAAAATGAAGTTTTTCATTCTCACCCTCTACCTGTTCTCAGGTAAGACTGTCTATGCTACTGTGTATGGGAATGTCACTAACATGATTGGTCTAACGTGGATCACGTTCTAACCAGTGATATATGGCATACTGTATATAGACGTTTGGCTCAAATACCATGTCAATTGGACATGCAGTAATTTTACAAATGTAAGTTGTGTTGTGTATAAAGCGCAGGTCAGTATTTTATGCAAAGTGAAGGAAAAAAGTATTGGCTCTACTGTACCAACATGTTGCACACAGTTAATTTAACTTAATGTTATGTATCAAGATCAGGCACCAGAAAGAAAAATGAAAGGCTGCAATGGATCATTAAAAAATATGATGTGAAGTGTAATAAGGCAACAACATTACCCTATGTGGCATTGCCAAGTTGCAACATATTGTTTTCCTGTAGATGGCCAATAATTATGCAGAAATCTGTTTCTCTCTTTTGTATGTACACAAAAAGTAACATAAATGTCTTTTTGCTCGATGAAAACATTTATTTTTCTTTTGCATCCTAAGAGTCTAAATTTAATTCAATTCAACTTTATAGAGCGTCAAATAAAATAACACAATAGACAGCACCAAAACTCACTTCTACTTGTGATAATTCTTTTTTAAAGGGGAAACCAAAACCTTGTGTAGGGCCATGACTCATTGACTGCCAATTGAAGGATATATTTTGTCTGCAGTTTCTGATAATTCACACATTTTCCATGGTTTTGATGAAGCATCATAGTAGCATGATTGCAGAATTTATTGTCTCACAACATTTTAAGGTAGTTAAAGGAATAGTTCACCTCTTTATGAAAATTGGTTATTCACCCCCCTTACCTGGAGTTAGTCTACTTATGTAATATAACTCCAGGTAAGTGTGTGAATTACCAATTTTCGTAAAGAGGTGAACTATTCCTTTAAAGTCTGTAGTCTTAATTTTCTCTCTGGTCTTACAAATGTTCATAACAGTTTCAGTCTTATACGTTTCCTCTTTCTCCACTAGTGTCTCAAGTTGAAAAGAATTCAAAGAAGAAGTGGCTGCTGTTGTTTAGAACTTTCAAAATATATCAGCTAGAGCAAATTCCAGCAAATTATACACTGTAATGACATAAAAAAATAATAATAAAATAAAAAAAATAAAAATCATAATATAATATGTGGGATATTAATAAGCCATATAAGTGCTAAATCACACACACACACACACACACACACACACACACACACACACACACACACACACACACACACACACTTGACAGGGACAGGAGGAAATTCGTCTTTTTTATATTTCTTTTTCTAATAGTTGTTATTTTGAATTATCTCAATTATTGCATTAACAATTAAAATGGCCACAAAGTCAACACTAAGGCACAACCACATTCAAATCAAGTGTTTTGGAGTTTTGCATCATGTTTGTGTGTGTGTGTGTGTGTGTGTGTGTGTGTGTGTGTGTGTGTGTGTGTGTGTGTGTGTGTGTGTGTGTATCTTTGTGCAGGTGGTCAGATTGTGGAGTCTGTGACTGGTGTGACTGGATATGTTGGTGGATCAACAAAGATCACATGTCCCTATGAGAGAGGTTATGAGGGAAAGTCCAAGTACCTCTGCAGAGGGTCATGTCCTCGTGTTGGAACTAAAGACATTCCCATCAGGACTGGAGCCGGTCAGACCAAAGCAATCAATGGTAGATTCTGTCTGGATGATGACATCACTACTAGGGTCTTCACTGTGACCATCGCTGGACTGACTGCACAGGATTCTGGACAATACTGGTGTGGGGTCAAAACAGGATTTGGGAAATCTGACGTCTACATTGAGCTGAAATTGACTGTTTTGCCAGGTATGTACTGTATCAGTTTATAATTTAATTTAATTGATTAAATGTTTGGTTGATGTATGTAAAGTTTATCCATGTGTATTGTAATCCTCACAGCTCAAGTGGTGACCAAAGTACCTGAAGTCCTCACAAGTGAGTCATGTCATCCCCATTGAGTCTTTGGCTACGTTTACTGCAGATCAGATGTGCCCAATTCCGATTTTCTGCTCACATCTGATTTTTTATGATTGCGTGTTTACATCTACTTTCAAAAGTGCCCAAATCAGATGTGCATGTTTACACTTGCCAGACACTTGAAACAACCCGCAAGTGTAGAAGGCACGTCCGCCCTGACCAAAGGTACATTCAAAATAGAGGTGGCCAGAACCTGGATGTTATTGCTGCCATTAAATAATTTATATGCTTAACACATATCTGATACGTATCTGATTTATGACCACATATGAAAGAGGCCTGGATCTGATCTGGACAAATCAGATTCCATGTGACTTTTTTCTGTTTACACTGTCGTCTAACACATCGGAATTGTGCCACATGGGAGCAAAAAAATCGGATTTGAACTGCCAGTGTAAACGCAGCCTTTGTGTGCATCTATACATGTTCAGGGGTGTGTGTGGCGGAAAAGGGGTGTGATGATAGAGAATATTTGAATGAATGTTTGGGAAGCCCAAAATTACTTACTGTCTGGCATTTTCTGTTTAGGGCCCAGCATTTTTAGTGGCATCCCTCTGTGTGTGTGTGTGTGTGTGTGTGTGTGTGTGTGTGTGTGTGTGTGTGTGTGTGTGTGTAAGTGTGTCTCTGACCATATGCCTTTTAAAGGAGAATCCATACATAGCCATGTCTTAGGAAGTCAGGGAAACAAAGAATTTTCCCACAACATAGAACAAAACGTGAACTGTCATGACGTGAATCTTAACTTGAATGGGCACATGGGAAGTGAAACTGATGCACTCTTCATGTTTGCTACTGATTCACTGTCTGTCTCAAACAACAAGGCTAGGGGTTGATTCTCATTGGATTTCTCCTTTGATGTTTTCACTGGCGTGAGTCAGCCAATCACGAGGCGGATTCATACCAATGAATTCTAAGGGCTTAATACTAATTCGAAGGGCTAAGGGCTTAATACAAGAGATACACCGGTTTGCAGCCACTGTAATTATTTACTTTCCACAGCAACTGGGCTGACTGATGGACCAACTACAGCAACAGAGGCACCAAGCACGAGTAAGTTTTTTTTTTTTTTTTTTTTTTTCTGTATGAATCTACCTTGCGGTTTTATTTATCTGTTTGTAAATGTCCTGTACCAACTTCCTCGACAGCATTAGGGACAACTAGCAACTATGAAAACCATGGGGTGGATTCTCCTGTAGAGAGTCAGCAACCAACTGTAAGCTTTGGTAAGTAAAGGACTTGCAATGTATATGTGTGTGGGCGCACATACTGTTTGTGTGTGTGTGTGTGTGTGTGTGTGTGTGTGTGTCTGATATTTTGTGAATACTTGTGTAAGTGCTGTTCTCATCCTGTGAAGCTGTGAGTGGGAGTAGATTGGATTTGTTTTTATTTTATTTTATTTTTTATTTATTTATTTATTTAGCTGACACTTTTATCCAAAGCGACTTACACATTTCAATGACTTCAGGGCCAGTCTCCCCTAGAGCAACTTCGGGTTAAGTGCCTTGCTCAAGTTTTTAAGAGTGACTGAACGGAAGGAAGAGCTAGCGAGTCATGAGGAGATTTTTCTTCATGCTCTAAAAAACAGTGTGTGTGTTTACAAACCACATAAAATCACTGACCTAACCTTTAAGCTTTGTAGGTTGAGTAGCAGCAGAACTCTTTCCCCTTTAAAGTGTATTTGGCACTTCACAAATATAACTGAATTGAATTGAATTAAATTGAATTCATAACCTTTCTGCTCTCTGTCTCTGTTTAACCAGAGGTGCTTGTCAGTAGCTTTGCTGCTGGGATTGCTACTCTGCTGATCCTCATGTTGGTTTTGGTTCTGGTGTGTTATGCAGCAAAGAGGAACAACAGATCGGAAGTGCTTGGTAAGTCATGAAGTTATCTATGACAGAAATGTGCACGCACACACACACACGCACACACGCACGCATGCACGCGCACACACACACACACACCATTCCCATCTACATAAATGGCAACATGCATAAAAAATGTGTCTGTAAGCACTGTCTGTAAACTTCCCTTGCTTGCTTGTGTGTGTTCATTGTTACTAACTTTTTTTTTTCTTTTTTTTTTGACAGATGAACTACCCTTAAACAGAAGCTCCTGTGCAAACACTTACTCAGAAACAGGAACTACAACAGAGGTATGCAAGGCTTCATGGATAATGTAGTATTATATTCAGGGCTACCTATTACTCACCATAACTACATCTATAAAAATATATACATGATCTGAAGAGTGATGCATAATCTAAATACCGGTCAATTGATATGCTATTTATCTAGTGGGTTATGTACTGTATCATTGGCTTTACATGAAATTATTGCAGAGAATATCTTATATCTAGATGTAAGGTCTAAGTAAAAGTAATAACTTAAAAAAAAAAACATGTCTCCATTTTTCCAGCTTTGTGTGTTTTATGCGCCTCATCAAATTTCCAACCTAAACATCTTCAGTTGATTATTAACAATAATCTGGGTACTCATCCTGCTCGTCACAATCCCAATACAAAAGCAGTAACCTATAACAAGCATATGCAGGTTTTGATACTCACTGTATGTCCTCAACAAGAATTACGAAAGCTGTAAAACATTGCCTTTACATTGCATATGTCAAGCTGCATTTATATAGCCTGGGAGTTCCCATGCTCCTTTTCCCGCTTATTTCATTTCACTCTGCAAAGCAGCATGGTGACCATGGCCGATTTTCTCGCCTGCTTTCGGTATCCAATCACAGAACAAAAAGGGATTTGTACGGCCCTCGATTGCATTGTGCGTCACGTGGTGGCTCTGGTATTGGCTCCGAGCTATGTACAGACTGTATGATAGACATTCGTAGAGCCCAATAAACGGCTCTGGACAATCGTAAACAATGCTATACGAGAATTGCAATAGGTAGGTCTCCAGACTAAATATCACTTGTAGCTGACTATAGCTAAGTCAGCTACTATAGCTAAGTTGACCGTTTTATTTATCCGCTTTAATCGTTAAATAGTTGCTGTTCACTTTTGTTGCTTTAGTCGATCACTCTTTTCAAAACAAAGTGAATTTTACAGCATTAGTAGCGTTTGGTGTGAACATACAGTCACATAGACGTACTGTAAGCCTACACTACATCTCTCATGTCTTCACCCTTTTCCTCCCGCTAACAGACAAACGTGTACGAGATGAACTCCGAGATGAACTCCGTGTACGCGTCTCTTGACCTGAAGCAGTGTGGACCTGAGCTGGAGTACGGGAGACTGGGGACGCTAGTCTGCGGTGAGACACCCCCTCTGGTGGGGGCTACAGGGTGCTCATATCCCTGGAGAGGAGCAGAAAAAGAGCCCTTCTCCATGAAGGACATGCCTAGTAGGGGTGTTGAGAATGAGTATGACACCATCAGGAGCGCTAGGAAGGATATGCCTAGCAAGAGTGTTGAGAATGAGTATGACACAATCAGGAGTGCCATGAAGGATATGCCTAGTAAGGGTGTTGAGAATGAGTATGACACAATCAGGAGTGCTAGGAAGGGTGCAGAAAATGAGTATGAAGCACCTTGCAGGAGCACAGAGAACACTGAGTATGAACACATGAAAAAGAGCTGGAAGTGAGTGCACAGTGCATGAATGAGTGGATGAATGAATGAATGAATATGAGAGTGAATCAGTGAATGGACAGAGGAATGAGATAACCACATGGAAAAGGGCTGGAAGTGAGGATGAGTGTAGCCTACACTTCACAGTGTATGAATGGGTGGATGAAAGAATGAATTAATTAATTAATGAACAGTGAATGAACAAAGGATTGAGATAACCAGGGGCAGAAAAATAAAGCGGAGTCTGTAACATTTCTAGATGTCTGAACTTCTAAAAATGCACCTTCAGCAAGAGAATGGGAGAAGGAATGGATGAAAGAATGAATGGGTGGGTGGGTTGGATAAGAAAGAAAGGAAAAAAATGAAGAAATGATAGAAGCATAAATGAAGAAATGACCATGTGGTTGGGGGAAATAGGGCTTTTAATAGCACATCTGTAACTCTTTATTTTTTTGTGATCCAGGAATACCAAACTACACACCAACACTGTATTTTGACATGATTGACATACACAGATCATGTCATTAAAGTCTTTAAACACCAGATTACTTGATGAAAAGTCCATAAAAAACACTTCTGAAAATGACCAATTTAACATCACAGCAGGTTAAATAGGGTGGCTCTCTGCAACCAACATGCACACCAGTCTGGCAACAGTATATGTGTGTTCTCAGGGGAAAATACAACGACGCTGAACATGATTCATCCAATCATAATCAAAGACTGGAACTATCCTTTTTATAAATGACATTTATGACATGACGTTTGTTAACACTGCTTATGCCACAGAAAGCTTAGAGAGTCTTTTTAAGTTTAGGCCTACTAACTTTGCTCTGTGAATATAGATGCATATCTGCATATACAATGGTTTTAGTACTGTGTGTCAGCTATCTCATGCATTTAAACAAGCAGAGAGGATGTTTGAGAACCAATTTAGATGCTTAAAGAATCTTGTTTTGTCAGTATTAACATATCTATCAATCTATGTATCTATTATTTTTCTATCCAAATAAAGTTACAGAAGATGACAGTTAACTTTAACAAGTGTCCACTCTCTGTATAATATGCAATGTCCATCTATTTAGCAACTTAGCTTCCTAATGATCATTATGACGATTTCCTAATCACCATATGATTAATTGCCTAAATATATTATAAACTTTTATAATTTTATTATAACGTGTGTAATAATGTTTTTTTTTTTCTTTTTTTTGTCGAATTACTTTTCTTATTACTTTGTCTTCTTTAAAAGAGTTGTTTAGGACTCTTTTGCACTGATAACATTGACGAGTTCTTCACAGTGAGTCAATTATGAAGATGACCATATTTTTCAATTAAATCCATTTTTCAAACCTCTGAGTTTTCTGTTGTTGTTTATATTAGGTGCACGTCTCCTTGCAGTGGCAGCGCCTTTGGGTGCAATGTGCATATATCTTTTATAAACTTTGTTGTCCTTCTCCACCTTATGTTGCGGCCTGCAGCTTTCCAGCTGGTCGTAAAACGTTTGTCTCTCAAATTCCTTTGCAGTCAACAGGATTGAACTACTACCAATCAGAGCGAAGGAGCATTCCACTCTTAACAATGTGATTGGCCCAGGCATTTTTGGGGGATCCAGCTTTGTAAGCAAAATCAAGAGTCACTACGTCCTTGGCAGTAAATTATATTTGCTGCCTCTAGGGGGTGTCTAGATTGCTAGGCTAAACTTATGACAACCAGAGGGGATTGATTTTGAGAATGTAATTATATTGTCTCTCCAGCAGAGGGCATGCCTTACTTTACAAGAGTGTAAAGGCATGTCAGCCTTAATGTCTCTAATAATCATAATCCCAACAAGAACACTGATCATATTTGGGGTCAAAATTTAAACTGCATCAGTTTGACACTTCAAATAGACTTTGTGCAGCAGAGTGTAGGGATATGAAGCCATCTTTGATTTCAGTACACCAGTATATTATCATGGGGGCTCTTTATTGGCACTCTGAGACAGGACTTTTTTTTTTAACACCTAAACTATTTTGTGTAGTTTGTTTGTGAGCTCATATTATAGTGACTGTGGGAACTGTGTGTCAGGGCCGCTGCTAAGGTTTTGGAGGCCCTAAGCTTAACTGGTCAGGGAGCCCCCCCCACCCCCCCCCCCCCCCAAAAAAAAAAAAAAACAAAAACAAAAGCAAAGACTTCGAAGTTCCACTCAAACCTTTACTATTTATTAAAATTAACATTAAATACACATAAAACTATAATGAACATTTATAACAAGTAAGTAAAATAATAAATAAGGTCAATAACAATAAGAACAGCAGCAACCAACCGAGCCTAAATTGAAAGATTTGTGCTTGTAATGAGGTTGACATATATTCCAGATTACTGAATTAACAATCAACACAGCTCAATTTAATGTGACTGCTTATCACTGTTTACATATCCATAGAGTGCTGTGGATTATTTTGAACTTCAATTGGTTTATCCCATGGGCTTACCGGTCTATTGTTAGAGAGGGAAAATTGAAAATGGTAAAGTCCAACAACAAAATACTGTGGTGCATACAGGGCCGCTGCTAAGGTTTTGGAGGCCCTAAGCTTAACTGGTCAGGGAGCCCCCCCCCCCCCCAAAAAAAAAAAAAAAAAAAAACCAAAAGCAAAGACTTCGAAGTTCCAGCAACCAACCGAGCCTAAATTGAGCAACATCATTGAACGTTAAGTTAGCAAAACAATTAACGTTAGCCTAAACTTTACCGGCCAGGGATGCACGGGCGTCTTCTTTTGCTTCTTTTTCTTTCGCTTTTCAGCACCAGATTCATGCTGTCTCTTCATTATTAGATGTCAACGATGTTGACACATTTACTGAACATTTGCACAGCAGAATCTTGCAATTTGCAGTTTTCTAACGTTGCTGCTTGCTGCTTCAATCAAAGCCGACACAACAAACTGAAAGACGCAATTTGGGATGTACCATTTCAGGGAATAGGGGTGGGTAGGACTATCTTTGTATATTAGGCAAAACTGTTAATTTGCTTGAATTGTATGATGAGTTACGCAATTTTTAACAAAAAATGATGGGCCTATTCATTACTAATTCATATATTTTTGCAATGTAACTATTATCATGACATTTTTTAGTAAAGCTCAAAATTGGAGGCCCCCCGAGGCCCTGCCAAGTGGTTGAGGCCCTACGCACCTTGCGTACTCTGCGTATGGGGAACGGCGGCCCTGCTCTGTGTGCAATGTGTATGAGTTTGTGTGTGTGTGTGTGTGTGTGTGTGTGTGTGTGTGTGTGTGTGTGTGTGTGTTTGTGTGTGTGCGCATGCATGCATGCGTGTGTGTGCAGAGGAGGAGGTGACAAACCTCAGAAGAGAAAAATAAATGCTGGGAGAGGTGACTGATATTCGAGTGACCAATATTCGAGTGACCATATAAGACAGCATACTGTTGTTGACTTCTTGATGAAGGGAGATGATTCTGACCTTGTTCCTGACCTCTAGTTCTGAGACGTACCCCTTATTATTAGCAACGCTAGCAAAAGTGGTGAGAATATGAATCTATACATATTAGAAACACCCTTGGTATCAGCAAGGCCAACAAGGTTGAGAACGGATATGAATCTATGATAGACAAACATCCTAACAACATCTCTAACAAACAGCCTAAAAAGCACTACCTTAATCCTAACTCTCATCCTAACCCTAAATTTGGGGGAGTAGTGCCTTTAGAGCAGCACTGCCTGGAAGTCACCGTTGAGGACAAAAAATATGAAAGATCCCCTTGATTTCGGCAAGTATAACAAGGTTGGTGAGAATGGATATGAATCTATAACAGACACCCATGGTATTGGCAAGGCTAGCAAAGGTGGCGAGAATGAACATCCAGCACCAGGGCCAGGCCACAGGTTCGGAAATATTAGTATATTTCTGTGAAGGCCACTCTGGTACAGCGCTGAGAGTGAGGTGGATTCTGTGAAGGACACTCTGGTACAGCACTAAGAGTAAGGTGGATTCTGTACTCGGAATGGAGCTTGAAAGGAGGAGTCTGAATACTGAAAATGACAGACCCTCTCAGAGAGAGGTGTGTGTGTGTGTGTGTGTGTGTGTGTGTGTGTGTGTGTGTGTTTGTTTATCTGTAGATGGTGCACACTTCGGTTGTGTGTACTAGTTAGTGAAGAATTAGTATGCAAGAAAGATATATTTCTCTTCTGATGCTCACAGCAAACATTACCAAGTATTCATGTGGTTAGTGGTGTTTTCACACAGTGAGGTGTCCATTACTAGAGAAGGGCTGGAACTGAAACATGGGTGTGTGGGAAAGATGTCTCTCT
The DNA here is from genome assembly GCA_027497455.2 of Sardinella longiceps. NCBI lineage: Eukaryota > Metazoa > Chordata > Actinopteri > Clupeiformes > Clupeidae > Sardinella > Sardinella longiceps. Next base: position 17,987 of record JAODXP020004267.1, on the reverse strand, counting down.
TTTATTAGACTGATGTTCTAAAAAAATGGTTTAAAAATAATAATAGGTCAAACATCCACACCCAAATACACACAGCGCTCTCTCTCTCTATCTCTCACACAAATTCACTCACACACACACACACACACACACACACACAAACAAACAAACAAAAATGAGTTTGTGTTGCACAAAGCAGAAGAGTGGTGGGGGGAGGAGTTGTCAAACCTCAAATGGAGTGAGAAAAGCCTGAGTCTCTTACAAGAGTTAACTTAACCTCATAGTTGACATCGGACTATCATTGACCTTAAGATGAAGCGGGTAATCCTAGCCCTGTGCCTGATCTCTGGTAAGACTTAATTTGAAAGCTTGATTCTCCACTGAGAAGAGTTTACAAGGAACATGTATTGTATAAGTTTGAAAATAATGCGTATAGTCATATTGATTAAGCAATTCAGAATAAGCGAGTAATTAGTAATTACTTGTACATGTCATAGTACAATACATCTGTTTCATAATTTAAGCAATATGACACAAGTTGAAGTGGGATTGGCAGCTGATATCAGCGTGGCTACGGTTAGGCCTTGTGAATGAAGCCAAAGGCTGAATGCCATGCAATGGGTAGATACAACCTTGGTGATATGCGCTGACAAACACAACGACCATGACCATGTTTCTGTCCATACTGTTGACGTTGAACAGCTGGTCACTTGCATTACTGTACGTTCAGACCGCAACAAGAGCGACAGTAGAAAGAACTTTGAATAGACAACGGGGCAACAAAGGCAACATAAGCGGCAGGTGTGACAGGTGATGAAACCTGGGTTCTTCTTGAGCGATGAAAGAAAGTTAAACTTCAGTCAATAAGCTATGACATGGTTCTGCATCTACCAAGCATAATATTGATTTCCCAGTGTGGTTCGTTTAGCGAAGCAGAATTGAACGTTCAACTGCCTAACATGGCCCACTTTGCGACTTTTGTAGCTGTGCCAAGCAATGTTTCTTGGGTGTCTTCGGAAACATTCAGACATTTATTGCTCGCTTTACAGTTACAGTTGATGGAAATACTAGCAGATGCGTATGTTCTTGAGACAATTTTTTTCTTAATGCAAATATGAAATTGAGAATGAGTTAAATGGGAATTTTGTCATACATCAGCTGCATAATATTCAAACTACACAAGTAAGACATCCTATGAAGATAACTAACAAATGCAAAGTTATGAATGTAGCTGTTCTCCTGTTTTGAATGAATAGAACATCCCCGTTGGTCAACTCATGGGAAATTGAGAAAAGCTAAGTGTCCATCAAGACCCTGTCCCTGATACGGATTACACTTATTCAAGACTCAAGCTCAGAAATTTAGGAACCTTGTTTCACAATGATTTTACAAAACCACATAGAGCTTTCAGGAAAAAACAAACAAACAAACAAACAAACAAAACTGAAAAAACATTGTTATACATTTTACCTAAAAGATTTCCTGGAGTAATAATTATATTTTTATTGCTGTGGTTGCAGGGGCACAATTGAGAGACTCCCTTTGACTGATTCTATATTGGTACTTCTGCCTGATGTTTGATGGCTTGCTAGTGGCATAATGTGATATGTGTGATACCAGCACATAAAAGTCTAAAATGCATTTCTGTGTTTGCCTCTTTGGTATAATTCTCCATATGTGCCTAAATCTTCATGTATCCAAATAGCTGTGCATCTCTGTGTTCACAGCAGCCAATACTGTCACTGCGCTCATCGAGGTGACTGGATATGTCGAAGAATCAGCAGTGATCACATGTCCCTATGATAGAGGATATGAGAGATGCTCCAAGTACCTCTGCAGAGGAAAGTGTATCTGGGGGAGTAAAGATGCTCCTGTCGAGACTGATGGAGTTCAGAAACAAGCAATCAGTGGCAGATTCTCTCTACATGATGACACCACTGCTAGAGTCTTCACTGTCACCATCACTGGACTGACTGCACAGGATTCTGGACAATACTGGTGTGGAATTGCAACACCATTTATAGACTTTGACATTTACACCGAACTGAAATTGAATGTTTTGAGAGGTAAGATCAGTTAATGATTTATTTGATTGATCGATTGATTCTTTGATCTTTATTGATGCACTGTGTAATAATTATTGTCCACACAGCACCAGTGATCACAAAGACGCCAACAGTTATCAAAAGTGAGTGATTCATTGTTTTGTTATACATATATATTTTCACACTGGCTGAAACACTTTGTAATTATGTATCAAGGTCATCCTGCATGGTTCAACGAATCCCACAACATTAGTTCTGGATTTCAGCACACTAACCACTCAATTTAAAATCCCAGACTGCCAGTCACTCATTAGCATCTCTTAAATATGTACATGTGTGCAAGTAAACATTAACCTTGATTACTTGACAAATGCGCTGTTTGTAGGATTGTGGCCAAAATTGGTACTACAATCATTTTCAAAATACACAGCACTTCTAAGTTGATAATGCTTTATTTGCATTGCTTAAACATACAATTTTGGAAAACTTCCAATACAAAAAATGTTTACCTTAATGTAAGTGAGCAATTGGGAAAGTTTCATTGCGATATGTCTTAATTTAAAATTATACCCCATTCACCTGTAGTGTGTCATCTAACGCATTTTCAAGAAAATGTGGAAAAAAATTGGAACCTAACACATCTCTGAAATTTTCATATGTGCCTGATATAAAGGTGGTCTTTCTGAGAAAAAAAAATGGAAGCATTCTAACAAATCCCTTTTGGTCTCCAGTGGTCCCAAAGTAGCCAAAAAACACCCTTTTCAGCTTGGAGGCCATGTTTGAGCCTCTGGCACCTGCTCATCGTTGCTTGCAAACATTTTTTACTTTCAGTACTTGAAGAACCAAGGTAAAACTACAATTTCAGAAAGTTTCGCAACAAAATACTGAAAACTGAAAGAGATGTGGAATTTTGAAATGTAAAGATTTGATGCTGGAGGACAAGCATTTATGTTATTCTGTAAC
>JAODXP020004267.1:0-10000 GCA_027497455.2 Sardinella longiceps | reverse complement strand
AGCTAGACCACAGACACAACGAGAACAGCAATGCACATTAGTAAAATATATAAGGCTGTGTGTGTGTGTGTGTCTGTGTCTGTGTGGTGGTGGGGGAAGGGGGCACTAGAATCTTACAATCAACATTTGTTTGCTAATAGCTGTCCACTAGTAGCTGATACTAGCTAATACTAGCTGACTGCTAGCTTAAAATTCAGGTTTGTTTGCTAATACTAGCTGATGGCTTCACAGCTCGAGTCTTGCTATGCACAGTAGACCTACATAATAGGATATGTTACTAAACAACCCTCTCACACCTTCTGAAATGTGCTAGCTAGTGAGACTTGTGCTCTGGGGTGTTAGGTCACTTGCCAGCATCTACTGTCAGTAGTGCTGTGTGAGGTGTGAGTTTGTGTCCAGCTTATGCAAATTAAATGGACTTTATGTTGCTTGATGGGCAAATGGATAGTCATGTTTTTATTGTGAACTGACCAAGTGAACTGTGTGTGTGTGTGTGTGTGTGTGTGTGTGTGTGTGTGTGTGTGTGTGTGTGTGTGCTTGCATCTGTGTTGTGCTACATATGTTTCACTGTGGATAATGCAGGGCATGGTTTGTGTGCCCTAGTTGTAGTGCAAGAATGAAATTGAATTGAAAGTATAAGTAACAGATGGTAATTTTTCCTCCTTTTTTAGACAAAATACTTTTACCTAGTATTAACTGGGTTGTTATAACAAAACAAAAACAAATATTACAACAACAACAACAACAACAACAACAACAAAAATTGATGATTTTCTCAGTTTCACACTAGTGAGTTAAGGTCTTTTGCCATTGTAAGGCAGGGTGTTGGTGTGGGTTTGTGGTGCTAAAAGTCAAGCTTGACCAGAGAGGTGGTGAAACTGAAACATATTATGTGGTTATGTGTGCTAATTAAAATGACATGTTCTCGGACTGATGAAAGGTTGCACACACACACACACACACACACACACACACACACACACACAGTTAGAGAGAAACACGCATGCACAAACTCAGAGACACAATCTCACACATATTGTACACTGTTGCAGAAACCAGATGAATGAGGGAGGAGTTGTGAAACAGAACAAGTAAAGAGAAGAAAGGTCTAAAACTGGTCTGATTGGCTGTCAGTCTCGTGAAAGAGTCACCAAGGAAGCCTCAGTATACTTTAGCCATTTGATAGTGGGGTGGGCTATCATTGACCTTATAATGAAGGGGGTGATCCTTTTGCTGTACCTGTTGTCTGGTAAGGCTGTATTACTGTTAATTAGACAAGTAATTGAGGCTATATTACGTTTAATTAGAAACATTTTATTTCCTCTGATACTGTAAAAGCTCTGTTTTTTGTGTTGTGTAGGCTACAGTGCTTGTGGTTATAGCTAAATGAATCTACTAACTGTTTTTTATTATATATTATTATTATTTCAATGTTTTCAATGTTTTCAATGATTTTTCAATTGTTGAAGAGCTTTTCAAGTCTTATGGGCTAACTATTTTTTTTAATTAATTATTTTTTTTGAGAAAAAAAAAAAGGTTATCATTCATGGACAGTGCCAAACTTGTTTTCACAATCAATATTTTGGTACAATGCTTGTCAGGGGCGCCTGCAGGATTGAACTGTAGGGTACGCACAAATAGCCCCCACACCCGCAAAAAAAAAAAAAGGTGTGCGTGCGTCAGCAGTTCATCTATAAAAATTAACTTATATACAACGTGAACTTGAAATTGAATTTTATAAAATTGACCTACATGAACATTATCTAGCCTACATAGACTATGAACGATAAACTCGACAGTAAACTTTTGTTGCATTCACACACACACATGCGCGCGGGCGGCACTGCGTTACTTGATGGGGAGCACCAACTTTTTTTTTAACCTGTCATTATATGGCAAGGACGTGTCTTGGAAAAATGGAGATTCCTGGTTCTCACATTCGGAGAGTTCATTTGGGTTAGTGAGCAGCCTATCCTGTTGAAGGTAGTTCATCATGTTGTTCATCATGCATGCATCAATTAGGTCTAAGCGGTTTGATGCTGTTGTTTTGAAATGTAGGCAAACAAAGATTTTGCACAACCCAGGAAATTGTTTGTGATATTGTCGGGTTGGATTAACAATACTATGAATGAAGTATGCTTATTTCGAAGGAATTACTGGCGTGGTTTAGACTTAACCAACTTCTTGCCGGTGTAGGGACAGGGCCTCTCGCCTTGCACCTTTCCCTTCCACTGGCGCGCGAAACTAATCCACTCGCAAATGGCCCATTATGAGAAAGTTATAATGCATAGCCTAGAGTGATATCGACGTGACATGGGCACTCGCCAAAAAGGCTAGGCCCTACCGCTTTTCTCGAGCTTTCAAACCAAAGAAAATAGGCGAATAGCCTACATGTAAACATTAATCACAAATAGAGTAGACTAGAGCGAAATCGCATTATGTCGTCGATAGATAGCCTACGGCCATGCAAGCCTATTAACTTCTAAAAACAAATTTGCCTATTGACACATTTAAAACATTTCAGTAGGCTACTTGACAAATCTCATGCCAAATGACAAATCTCTCCGCTCGATTCTCGCTTGCGCGTCTCTCTCTCTCTCTCTCGCTCTCCGAAGGTACGCACAGTGCGTACAGCCGTACGCCTGGAGGCGCCACTGATGCTTGTATCTGGGATGGGCTGGGTTGCTAGTGGATTTCTGGTGGATGTCTGAATAGCAGAATTTCTTAAAGTCTTAAAACATAATGCTAGTTATGTATTCATTGCTGCTATTTCTAAGTAATTGCTTAAAGAGTAAAGTACCATAAGAGTAAAATTACCATTTATAAAGGACAGCGTTTTGTAATGTGCCCCCGAATGCACAAATTCCACAAAAGTTTTTTTCTCCTGAATAAGAATATGTACTGAACTAAACAGTCAAAAACAGACAGTTGTGGCTGGACTCAGTGATCTACAGATAGCCAAGGTGCAAAGTCACATTTCCGCAGTTAAATGACCACTGTCCCACCACCTCATGTCCATCTCTGTTCTAAACATCTAGCACTTTTATTATTATAGACCTTCATTTCAACACATGTGCCTGCTTGTGTTTGCACTGTCTATTTGTCTAAATATCTATGTATCCCTATGTTCACAGTTGCTAATATTGTCATGGCACTCATCAAGGTGACTGGATATGTAGGTAAATCAGCAGTGATCAGATGTCCCTATGATAGAGGATATGAGAGATACCCCAAGTACCTCTGCAGAGGAAAGTGTATCTGGGGGAGTAAAGACATTCCTGTACAGACTGATGAGAGTCATGCCAAAGCAATCAAGGGTAGATTCTCTCTGCATGATAACATGACTGCTAGAGTTTTCACTGTGACCATCGCTGGACTGACTGCAGAGGATTCTAGACAATACTGGTGTGGGATTACAACAGGATTGTGGAATCATGATGTCTTCACGGAGCTGGAATTGAATGTTTCACCAGGTATGATCAGTTAAGAATTTGAGTGATTGATTTAGTTTAAAATGATATTCTACCTTTTTATGGATTATTCATCCACTTACATGGAGTTACAAGGGTAAGCATTTTGGTCTCAGTGCATCCGTTTCCTAGTCCAGCAACCCAAATTGCTTTAGCTTAGCATAGGCGCTGGAAAGTAAAGTGGACAAAGAGTTGCTATCTGACTTCTTTACAGTTTTTGGCCCATTTGCTAAGCTACAGCTGAAATAAAGCTAAAATTGGGGTTGCCAGACAAGGTGAACATACTGTATGCACTGAGAGCAAAATGCTTTTACCTTCATTTGAAACTCTTGGTAAGAGGGTGAATAACTAATTTTCATAAAAAGTTGAAATATCCCTTTAACTTAGTGGTACCCAAGATGTGAATGCTTTAGGCACACAGTGTCCAGTAATATTTGGTGATCTGTCTTCATTTTCAATATATTTGATTAATTTTTATCAACCTCACAGGACCAGTGTTGAGGAATATGCCTAACATTATCACAAGTGAGTGATGCCATTTCTATAATATGTATAAGGCCTACATGTATACTTTGTATGTGTGCGTACAGTATATCCATCAGGGTTCCCACTCTTTCTTCAACATCAAATTTAAGGACTTTTCCAGGACATTTCAAGGCTTTTCCCCTCAAATTCAAGGACACGGATCGAGGTGTAGGCTAATGTTGTCGGAACAACAATACACCAATTCTCGATACAACAACATGCTAATAGAATTTCCTTTATTGCTATACCTATGAAATAAAGAGGTATGACTGGCCAGTGGTGATCGGCGTAGTGAGCAAATTCATGTTTAGAATGAGATCTTTTAAAATCAAGGTTTGGTGTAGGCCTAATTCCAGCATAGCCCTGTTGTACAATTTTGCTTAGTGCACTAGATAACTAGCCTGACATGCCAGACTATAACAGTATAGTCTGGAGACCAGTGATAGACCCCCCGAGTAAAACTGTGGCTATTTGTTAGCAATGCAGTGTATATTGGCATGTTGCAACCAGGTGTTCTTTTATTTTGAGCTTGTTTAATGTGCCTCGCTGCTGGCATTGAAACGTGTGTGTGTGTGGCCTTTATGGAATCATAACTTGTCCGCCAACATAGCACTTTGAAACGTCTTGTTGTTGTACAGTATGTGCCAGGACTCCACCAAACCACCAGAAAAGGGAGTGGTGTTGGAACTGCAGGTGTTCAGCCACAGGCATAAATTATCAGAGGGCCACAGTTATTTACAGGTTTATCAACATTCTAAATGGGTGATGATTGAAAAATACAGATCGTGCCTTATAACCTAGGCCTACATGTACAAGCACTAGATAACAAGGCACATCATTCTTCAAATTTGTCAGTGAAAACATTTCAGGCAAAGCTGTGAACACAATACAGATAATGTTGTTTGATGTTGTTCGCTATATTTTTGTGATATATAGGCCTATAGAAACAGGCCTAATTAACATGAAGAAATATTAGTCATATCTTTACTTAACGTTAATGATAAACAGAGTAATTATCACTCCTAAATCATTATGATTAAATACTGGAACAGAACCCGATCCTATGATCTTTAATCATAATGATTTAGGAGTGATAATTACTCTGTTTAAAGATATGCTAGCAATGCAGTGTATTTTGGCATGTTGCAACCAGGTGTTCTTTTATTTTGAGTTTGTTTAATGTGTTTAATACTACCATCATCAAACACACAAAAAAATACCTTTTTTCACGATATTTACGGCAGAGCAGACCCTCAAATTATTTGTTACAAGGGTTAAAGTTAACCAATAAAAACACAAATGAAAAGTATAACAGACGGTGTCGGGTTCAACCTATTTTCTTGAGCTTTTAGACTTTGGCTCCCTGACTATTTAGTGGATGTTGTCAGCACATGTGTTCTGTGCATATGGAATGTATTTCTGGACAGGCACTGAGTATTTGAAGGGAAAAGAAAAACATTTTTCACATTTATCTGATGAATAATACACTGTATACACTAAAATAGGCACAATTTCCGGCAGAGCAGACCCTCCAATTATTGGTTCTTAGGATCAAAATTAACAGAAAAAACTCAAATAAAAAGTATCAGACCATGTCCGGTTCAACCCATTTTTGAGACTTTGGCTCCCTGACTATATACTATTCAAAATACAAACCAGACAAATGTATCTCCCCAGCTTATCAAAAAGCAGCAAGTGTCTGCGAATCTGAATGAGTGGCTAAATTAAATTATAATTTTCCAGGTCAGTACATAATTTTTCCAGGACATTTTAACATTTTAGCCAATTTCCAGGTGTTTTCAATGACTGGAAAGGCCATCTCTAAAATTTCAGGTTTTCCAGGTTTTCCAGGACGCGTGGGAACCCTGTCCATGTATTTTCATGTTATTTGTGTGTGTGCATTAATGTGTTTGTGTTTTATGTTTTTACAGCAACCACAGTGACTGATGGGCCAAGCTCAGCCCCTGGGACAACAAGCACTAGTAAGTGAAGGATGATTAACCACAACATTCACTAGTCAAATACATTTAAAGGAGAACTACATTATTATTTTCAAACAAAGTGAAAAATAATGAAGGAAAGTCAAAAAATGAAGGAATTTGGTTCAACATTGAACAGAACAGCACTAGCAGCAAAAGTCCCCAAATGAGAAATACTAATTCACGTTTCACTCGCAATCTAGTTCAGCTTATATATTTGTGTGTCCATCCAACTTGATTTTTTCTTTGTTTCACTATTCTCAGGAGCTCTTGAAACCACCGGTCATCTTACCAGTCAAGATGGAGACATGATCTCTGTAATGGCAATGACAAGTGAAAAAACAAGCTTGAGTTAGTATTATATTATCTTATTCAACTTAAACACAGATGTCTTTCATGTGGAGTGCCTACATTATAAGTCTTTCTGTGTGTCCTCTGATGGACTTCACAATAAATAGTGGGTGGATAAGGTGGGCAATTGTGCATTTTGTGAGAAAAGCATGACATTTGACACTAATATCCAAAGGGGTAATATCCAAACCAGGGGGTCAGGATTTGGCTGATTAGCTTCGCCAATTAGCATTGCACTTCCTTGTCGCCATTTTCCAGAAATTACATCATATTCGACTCCATTTGCCATATGCTGATTGGTTGATGCTACACTTTCAGCTCATGTGAACGAGCTCCCTGTGCACAAACTTTTGTGGGCGTGCCCAGACTTGCCATCTGTAGCTCTTCTCCATTAGTAACATGGGCCCTCATTGGCCTAATGAAATCGAGTCGGAAGTGAGTGTAACAGAGGCCAGCTAGCGTGGCTAGCTCGGCAGTAGTGTGTAAATCCTCATCACCCAATTCCATGGGGGCTTCTAACACGCTGAGTTAGACACTCGGGCTTTTGGCTCAGTTGGTTAGAGCGTTCCACTCCCACGCCGGGAGTTTGTAGCTTGCGGGGTGGTGGGTTCGAGACCCGTGTGCGGTGCGGACCGCCACCGGCTACATTGGTGCCGTGACCCGGATGGGAGTGAGGATTTGGAGGGTGAGTGTAACGGAGGCCAGCTAGCGTGGCTAGCTCGGCAGTAGTGTGTAAATCCTCATCACCCAATTCCATGGGCGCTTCTAACACGCTGAGTTAGAAGCTCGGGATTTTGGCTCAGTTGGTTAGAGCGTTCTACTCCCACGCCGGAAGTTTGTAGCTTGCGGGGTGGTGGGTTCGAGACTCGTGTGCGGTGCGGACCGCCACCGGCTACATGAGCTCCATGAAACGCCATCTTGACAACTGAAAATTTTGTTCAATTTTGGATGAATTCACTAGCCTAGCATTCCACATTGGAATGAATGGGAGGCGGGACTTTGTATGTTTCTCCAGGTTTATTAATACCTCCATGATCCAAACAGGTTTTCTAACAATTAGCCACTATATTGAAAATTCAAAGTCACCCGATATCCCTCTCTTTTCTTTTTGTCCTCCCTTTGGTTATAAGTGTGTCAAATCTCACGCTTATGTCACAAAAAGTGACATTTTTTAATGAAAATGTCATGTTAGTCGCTCCAATAAAAGGCAGTTTGAAAGACAACTGCTGATTCCACCCCTTGAATTAGCCCGGCCTATCGGTAGCCAGACTGTACATTAGCATCATATGTGATATATAGTCTGGCTTGTCAGGCTAGTTTAAAGTCATTGTGCTAAATTTACTTGTTGTGGCCAGTCAGCAAACGTTCAATGTAATATGAAAATAGTACCACAGTAGCCTGACAATAACCCACCCATAATACTACTGTTCATCCGTAGTCATGGTCTGGAGGTTCTTTAACCTGACGCGATTATAGTGTGGGGTGGGTGTGTGTGTGTGGTTTGAAATGATTGGACAGCTGGTCTAATCAGCTTCGCTTATTGGTCGGTTGTCTCTTTAACGATGTAAACCTGCCCATGAAGACCGTCCCCAGACCATGAATACAGATGAACAGCATTATTATGGTGGGCTATGTCAGGCTATGTATAGGCTACCTGTAAATGAAAAGAACTGTATTATTAGTCGTGGGCCAGTCATGGAAGATGGTGTGTTGTTAGCTCAGATGATACATGGTACTTATGCTATGTGTCCCTTGGTATATGTGTGTGTGCAGATGTGATCGCCAGTAGCAGTGTTGCTGGGATCGCAGTTTTGATCATCCTCGCTGTGGTCTTGGGGTGTTTTGCATCAAAGAGAAAAAAGAGCTCGGAAATGCCTGGTAACTTTTATTATGCAACACACACACACACACACACACACACACACACACACACACACACACACACACACACACGCACACACACACAAACATGCATACACACATGCACACATACAGTCCAAGTACTAACAAAAAGGGGTCATGCACGATCTTCCTCCCAACACATACTTTATTGTATTTTTGTAGCCAATAAAAATGTTAGTAACCGTTAATGGCTATGCATGGCAATTGTGTGCAAAACACTTTCATACTAAGAAGAACAGCTGGGGGTGACGGTTAGAACAGGAAAGAAACAGCGATATGTGTGAGATAGTGTGTGTCTTTTTTTGTGGTCACATATTATTTTTTGTCTGACAGATGATCCAGCGTTAAGTCAAAGGTTCCTTGCCCATACAAACACTTACGCAGATACAGGAACGACAAGGAAGGTAAACAATAAACAATGATTCATTATAACCGGTAATAATAGGTGCTTCTGTTAGTGCTATTGTTATTTTACTGTGATGTCTATCTTTTATTTTTGTGCAAGTTTAAAGATTTAAATACATAAAATCATATCACACAGATATTATTTTGTTGTTTTTGTTTTGCATTTTCCCCCATCAGAAAGACCCGCCTGAGATTGAGGAAGAGTATGAGTCCCTGGAGCTGAAGGAGCATGCTGCACTGCCAGAGTACGAGAGGATGGGGGCGCTATACTGTGGAAAACGCCCGCTGGTCGGGGTCACAGAGGGGTCGTGTCCTGAGAAGGACACACTTCGCAAGGCACTTAGGAAAGATGCTAAGAATGAACATTCATTCATGGACGCTAAGAATTATGGAGAAAATGAGTACGAGTCTATGAGGGGAACATTTAGCATTGCTAATGCTAGCAAAGGTTCTGATAATGAATATGAATCTATTAGGAACACCTTTAGCATTAGCAAGGCTAGCAAAGGCCCTGTGTGTGAATATGAGACTATGCAGGGCACCGCTGGTATTAGCAAGGCTAGCAAGATTGCTGAAAATGAATATGAATCTATGAGAGGCATTAGCAAAGGTCCTGAGAATGAATATGAATCTATGGGAAACAAACAAACAAATAGAAAAGGATTGGAAAATGAGTATATGTCCATGAGGGCCACTCTTCCTAAATCTGGGAAGAGGGTTAAAAGTGAGTACACTCAGGAAGGTTCCCAGAGGAATGCTGAAAATGAGTATGAGTGCATGCAAGACACCCTCAGCAAGGCTAGGAATTGGTGAAGTAGATAACAAACAAAAAGATGAATCAATGGAATGATTAATGGATGAAGGGATCATCTGGCAGCATCAGGCTTTTGTGTTACAGTAATTGGTAAAAAGTAGGCTAGTTCAGTGGACTGCCCTAGCAAAGGGATAGCTATGTGGTGTATGTGCAAAGAAGTAGGAAGAGCTGTTTATCTGCTAAGCTATTCCACCTATTTTAAAGGGTATTAGTGGATTTTGCATGTGAATGTTTTTAATGATCTGATAAGCAGAAACACCAGCACAACTTGACCACCAGGGGTCCATTGGCAAACCACCAGCTTGTTGCTATCTGAGGTGATATTTTATTGTATTCTCTTTGTTGTATGAACTGTGTGTTGATGTAGTATGTCTTATGTAGTAATGTAATAGTACTATATTATATTTTGGCAGCACTTTTTAGCTAATGTATTACATTTTCTTTAATATAAATATTAATATATGCTAATAATTTACATTGTTATCTGTCTTTTTTGAATTATTAATATTATTTTTGTAAATAAATGCCTCTTTCACCTCATGAACTTACATTGC
>JAODXP020004264.1:20000-22500 GCA_027497455.2 Sardinella longiceps | reverse complement strand
AGAGAGAGAGAGAGGGCTTATGGGCAGGTGTTGAGAGGAAGACAGATGATTAAAGGAACTGACAGACACACACACACACACACACACACACACACACACACACACACACACACACAATCCACTGACATGGAAAGGCTGTGTGTGTGTGTGTGTGTGTGTGTGTGTGTGTGTGTGTGTGTGTGTGTGTGTCTTTGTACTGAGAACAGTCAGTCTCCATCAGTATGGAGAACAGAGAAAAGAAAGAAAGAGGGAATAGAGAAAGGAGAAAAGAAGAAAAAGCAGGACAGAGAGAGGGAGAAAGAGAACAGGAAAGAGAGAAAGAAAGAAAGAAAGAAAGAGAGAGAGAGGGAGAGAAGGAGGTTCAGGTGTGTTTTTTGTAAATGGCAGCCAACCCAAGAGACAGAAGGCCAGATAAGGCGCTCATGTGTGTGTGTGTGTGTGTGTGTGTGTGTGTGTGTGTGTGTGTGTGTGTGTGCTTAGAGGCAGGGGCCCAAATAAGGCGCCATTGTTAAGTGCTTATGAAGAAAGAGCAGTCAGGGACAGCCACCTGAAACGTGTGTGGGTGTGTGTGTGTGTGTGTGTGTGAGAGAGAGAGAGAGAGAGAGAGTGGGTCTGTGTGTGTGTGTGTGCTTGTGAGAGAGGGAGAGTGAAAGAGATGAAAGAGAAAAAGAATGTGTGTGAGTCATGAGAGTATAAAAGAATGTGTGTGTGTGTGTGTGAGAATTGAGATGTTTATCTAGTTTTCATCATAGAACTGAGATGGAAGTATAATGTGTGTGTGTGTGTGTGTGTGCCCATGCGTGTTTGTACACAAGTGTTTGATATTGTGTGTGTGTCTGAGTGTGTGTTACACAAAACTGTCAATCCAACACCACACAGCAGTCACACTCTCATTCTAGAAGTTCCATTGTGTGTGTGTGTGTGTGTGTGTGTGTGCGCGCGCGCGCATGTGTGTGTATGTGTGTGTGCGCGTAGACATTCATAGCTCCCAACATTCATAGCTCCCAACATTCATAGCTCCCAACAAACGGCTATGATAGACATTCATGACAGACATTCATAGCTCCCAACATTCATAGCTCCCAACAAACGGCTATGATAGACATTCATGACAGACATTCATAGCTCCCAACATTCATAGCTCCCAACAAACGGCTATGATAGACATTCATGATAGACATTCATAGCTCCCAACATTCATAGCTCCCAACATTCATAGCTCCCAACAAACGGCTATGATAGACATTCATGATAGACATTCATAGCTCCCAACATTCATAGCTCCCAACAAACGGCTATGATAGACATTCATAGCTCCCAACAAACGGCTATGATAGACATTCATAGCTCCCAACAAACGGCTATGATAGACATTCATAGCTCCCAACATTCATAGCTCCCAACAAACGGCTATGATAGACATTCATGATAGACATTCATAGCTCCCAACAAACGGCTATGATAGACATTCATGATAGACATTCATAGCTCCCAACAAACGGCTATGATAGACATTCGTAGCTCCCAACAAACGGCTATGATAGACATTCGTAGCTCCCAACAAACGGCTATGATAGACATTCGTAGCTCCCAACAAACGGCTATGATAGACATTCATAGCTCCCAACAAACGGCTATGACAGACATTCGTAGCTCCCAACAAACGGCTATGATAGACATTCATAGCTCCCAACAAACGGCTATGATAGACATTCGTAGCTCCCAACAAACGGCTATGATAGACATTCGTAGCTCCCAACAAACGGCTATGACAGACATTCATAGCTCCCAACAAACGGCTATGATAGACATTCATAGCTCCCAACAAACGGCTATGATAGACATTCATGATAGACATTCATAGCTCCCAACAAACGGCTATGATAGACATTCGTAGCTCCCAACAAACGGCTATGATAGACATTCGTAGCTCCCAACAAACGGCTATGATAGACATTCATAGCTCCCAACAAACGGCTATGATAGACATTCATAGCTCCCAACAAACGGCTCTGGACAATTGTAAACAATGCCTCCACTACGAGAAGAGGTCTCCAGACTAAATATCACTTGTGAATCACGAGTGATATTTAGTCCGGAGACCTACTAATTGCAATCTCTCATAGCGGATCATTTGCGATTGTCCAGAGCCGTTGGGCGGTACGAATGTCTATCACAGCGTCTGCACATACTGTACCAGAGCCACCACGTGACGTAAAATGCAACCGAGGGCCGTACTAGTCCCTTTTTGTTTTGCGATTGGATACCAAAAGCATGCTGTGTGAAATGAAATAAGCGCAAAGGAGCATGGGAACTCCCAGGCTACAGAACTGCATTGCCGTGTAAACAATGTTTTCCCAGAAATGTGTGGCCCATTTAGGCCTGCATGTGTGCAGGTGGATCAGAGATGGTGACATATAACAGAGTGCAGTAGGGCAGAGTAACATTAGTGAGAGTTCAAACAGATAAATAAACATCTATAGAACACACACCGCCAGAG
>JAODXP020004261.1:27500-39709 GCA_027497455.2 Sardinella longiceps | reverse complement strand
ATAAGGTCACGACGATCCCATATTTCTCGGCAACCTCTAAGGCTATGTTCAGACTGCACTCCAAATCTGATTTTTAGCATATCTGATCAACATCAGATCTCTCTATCGACCGCGTTCACATTGCTTGTCATATCGGATCTCCATGTCCGCTAATCACCTGCCATATCCACGTGGGTTACTATGGTACCCCAACGCATCATGCCCACAAATAATAAACAAACCCGCGGAGGGCAGAATGCTGGTTGTTTCTCTCTCAGATGGTTAAGTGGGGCCGTAGCACACAGCTACAAGTAACAAGGAAGTATCAGAGATGGAAGAATAAAGTTACTCATCTTTATTTCAGTGCATCAATGCAGTCCAGTACAGCTGTTAGTTGCCTTTCTGATGCGTGGTTGAAAACTTTCACTGACGTTGCTTTCCACACGCGAGGTAAACCTTGCTTTCCACACGCGAGGTAAACTCCAACTTGCGGCAAATCCATAACGCGCACTGACACGTTGTTATAGCAAACGACACTGTTTTTTAAAAGGAGAATTAACATTGATCTCTCACTTCCGTCCATCTGCATTCCACGTGTTGATGTTTGTGTCACGTGACAAATGACGCAAGTGACACGGTGAAATCTTATCCCATGTGGAAAAGCTGTTCAGATCGCAGCATATCCGATATGAATCGCAATTGACACCACATGGGTATGTAGGGCGTAACAGATTCGGAAAAATCGGAATTCATGTGGTTTTCTGCTGTTCAGACCACCCGAAATCAATTCTAGATACAATCTGGATATGAAAAAATCGGATTTGGGATGCCAATCTGAACGAGGCCTAAGAGATTGTCTTTATTCATGGTGTTTAACAGAGCCAAGGACGGAGCCTGCACAAAGTCACTAACCACTGAAGCCATGTTATAATCTTAAAGCAAATCAATTAACTTCAAAACTCAATCAAAATAATTGCGCCGTATAGAAAATAAACAACTTCCCCACGCCCAGCTAAACCCAGAACCCACTAACTCGTGGACCCTAATCTTCGGACAGCGTTGAGGCCGGGAATTTAAGCACTAGGACCCGCTGATCCAAAGCCCGTAAGCCCGAAAGAGTCGTCAATTGATTAACGTCTCCGCAGACCTCGGAAGTGCACCCGAGACGACTGCTGCTAGGCCCCGTACTGCCCAAAAACAATAAACAAAAACAACAAACCCGTGCACCCGAAGATACACCTTATCCTAACACAGGCGGGGAAAGTGAAAAACAAAATATAAACTTACAGCGCAAATACGAAGTGGCCAATTAATAGCCTTCAATTAATTAATCAATAAACAACGAACTACTGCAAAAGCAGCCAAATATAATTACACAACAAATGTAATACAAATGCAAATGTTAACTCAATCAAAAGTTACCGCTTGCCAGCAAAGTTGTACTCACTCCGTCCCCCCACAAACAAAGTGCGACGCACTCACCTGTTAACAAACTCCAAATTAAGGAGACAGAAAACAATCGACAACGTTGCCAAATTCCAAAAATAGCTCAAAGTGCCTAGCTTTTAACGAGCCCCCATGTATGTTACGCCCCAAAATGAGGAATAACATAAAAGGAAGGCACGGAGCAAGATTTACCAAAATACGAATTACATTTATTTAACAAACAAGCGGACACGACGAAACAAACAGAACGAAACGAACAGAACAGAAAACACAGTGGGTTTTAAGGCCTTTGTGAGGCAAGCAACCCAGACAGAGAGGAGATGCTGTCTGCTGCTCTCTCCCTCCGCAGTGAAGGGAAGGGACTGGTTTTAAAGGAACGGGAACCTGTGCACCGGCTCCCAATCGCCTAATCAATCCCGCAGCGCACCTGTTAAGACACAGACAAAACACCAGGAAAAGGAAAACGGGGAAGCGGCCACGCCCCCAGGCCTAGGGGCGTCACAGGTACACCAGTGATTCGCTCTCCTCCTCCGTTTTTGAAATAACCGGGGCAGCACGACGAATCAGGATCGTAGGGAGGGATTTCAGTGGGTATGACGTTTCTGTTTTGGTTCCCGACCTGGCGGCGCTTACGTGACGACACGTCCTACGCCACAAAGCTTCAACGTGAGTGGTCGAAGTGTCATGTCATTCATATGAGGTTGCTCCAACCACGTGCAAGCATCTTTTGACTAAACCACGCCTGCGGAGAGGCGTGAAAGGGCAGTGTGCCAGTAGCCTGTTACTTACAGGCTACGGTTCACCAGGAAACCATTTCTATGGACCCTTACAAACATGATCACAGTAATACAGAAGGAGACAAATGGACTGAACCATTTCTATGGACCCTTACAAACATGATCACAGTAACAGAGAAGGAGACAAATGGACTGAACCATTTTTAACCAGACAAACCCAGTCAAGTGATGGTGTCCTTTATCCTTTCTGATTTGATAAACCATAAAATCAGGGAGCTCCACTGGCTGCTCGCATCAAATTCAAGTCACTAATGTTGGCTTACAGAGTACTGGATGGAACTGCTCCAGTCTACCTGAAAGCGATCATCAAACCATATGCTAACCTCCAATCGCTCCGCTCAACCAAGGATCGCTGCTTAGAACGACTAACACCCCGCACAGGTCAATCTAGGCTCTTCTCATGCATTGTTCCTAACTGGTGGAATAGTCTTCCCAAGACTATCAGAACAACAGGCACTCTCTCTAATTTCAAGAGACTCTTGAAGACCCAGCTCTTTCAAGAGTATCTGTTGTCCTAGTTCCTTAAATTACCTGGAATACACTGACCAAGCATTTCTAAACTCTTGCACTTGCTCTCCTATTAGCAAATGGCACTCCTAGTAGGCACTTACTTGTGTTGCAGTTTGATTATTATCCCTCTTTTGTAAGTCGCTTTGGATAAAAGCGTCTGCTAATGCATAAATGTAAAATGTAAACCCATGCAGCCAAGTTACAGGCTGTGTCCCATTACAGGGGCTGGATACTTCCAAGTATGACTTCTACTAAGCACAGGTCTTCAGTGACTGCAAAAAACAGTACTTCTCTGGCCAACGGTTAATTATGAAATGAGACATTCTAGCCTTCAAGGGGCTCCAGAATGTTGGCCGAGTTCGAAGTATCCTTTGAAATGGCACAGTACTAGTCTCACAACTATGATGCAACTGGTCTAGTGGCCACAGTGTTTTTAATCCTTTCTGATGTGGCCCTCCTAAACAGCTATGTAATGGCAGCACCCTGGAGCAGTGTGTTCTCCAGCGCCCCCTCTGTCCACTTCCTGCACTGCAGTGTCCTCCCTCTACACCTCTGCCTGCTGCTCTGCTGCCTCTCCCTCAATGCAGCAATGCCTCAAGGACAAGGTATATGACACGGTAGCACTTTATAATAACCATCTTCTATAAATGGTTATTAAATACATTATTAATATCAGTAAGATGTTAATTGGAGAGTTTGTGGTTTCAATCAATGAGAAGAACAAATTCTATCAAATTTTACCATTTTTGTAATTTAGCCATAACAAACTGTAAACTAACTGTTAACTTACTAATTTACCAACTATGCTGTAAAATGTGTGGTAATTACCGTCATCTGACTGTTAACTGCTATCTATTAACAGTTAAATAACTACTTACTGATGTTAATAAGCTATTTAATGACCATTTACAGAGGGCGGTTATTATTAAGTGCTACTGACTACACTCATCACATGGGTGCATAGTGTCAACACAACTACAGTTACCACACACATGGAATATAAGCTCAATCTAATATTCATTAGTGTCGGCTTGACATCAATTACCACACACATGGTGTATAAGCTCACTCTAATATTAAGCATGGTTACATACCATCTGTCTGTCTATTATCTTCAGACTCTATCCTTGAGATCAGTGCCCTCAGTCGACCTCTGGAACTTGGCATGCTCTACAACGCCTGCAACGACAGACTCATCCCAGGTACTGCACACACACACACACACACAAGAGAGAGAGAGAGAGAGAGAGAGAGAGAGAGAGAGAGAGAGAGAGAGTTGTCATGCCAACTTCAATCCCAAAGTGGAGCAGATGGGTGACAAGAGTTTCCTATGATTTCTGTGATCAGTAACACTCACTCTAATCAGTAAGGAATTTTTACTGACTGAATCAGTAAGGATTCTATTTAGAAAGAGGTCCTGGACAATGATTACTTCAAGGAGAAATTTGGTGTGACCCAAAGTATATTGTAACATCATAAAAAGTTGGAACACTTGAGTATGAGTTTTGATATGTTCTTGCAGGTCAGAGAGAGTTGAGAGTTGTAGCTTCCAGGTGCATCTAGCTAGGTGTTAGTAGCCAAATCGCTGTTTTAAACCATAAAAAGGCTCAAAATAGCCCCACACTTTGTTTATAGTATAATGATAGTTCCAACATTTAAAACTAAGCATTGAAAACTTAGTAATTGTACAGATAACAACTTACCTCCGAGCTGGATGCCCCAAGAAGCTACAACTAGCAAGTGGTTTTCTCCAGCCTGCACAAACGTTTTAAAATTCTGCTCCCTGGCAAATGTTCCAACTTTTAATGATGCTGCAATAGACTTTGGGTCCTTATCACACCAAATTTCTCCTTTAATGATATAAGCATATCATGGTGTTGTTAGTGGGACATGCCTCAACCGAACCACAGCTGCGGCAGTATCCTGCTAACCAACACCACGACTATGAGTGTAATATTGCTTTTATACAACAGTATCCTGCTAACCAACACCACGACTATGAGTGTAATATTGCTTTTATACAACTGTCCCATTACAAAAGTTTTTAGACAACAATTAGCATTTTGTACTATTTAGTTTCGATTTCTGTTCTGTTTCTTTGCTTGGAACAACCTTCTTTTCAAAATAGTTCTTAGCTTGGAACAATCTGGCGATGTGTCAAGGATCTTTACTGATTATGTAGGGTGACCAGATATACTCTTTTCCCCGGGCATGTACTCTTTTTGAGATCTAAAACAATGTCAGGGGGGATTTTCAAAATTGTCAGGGTTTTTGTTCCCAAACAAGTAACATAAGTAATGCTTCCTCTGATTTCAGGGGTCGGTCTTTGGGACACAGAGGACATCGAGAAGGCGACTGCAGTCAGTCCTCAGCCCAACACCAGATTCCAGGTGTCAGGATCCGACTCTCTGAAACAGAAGATGAAACTGCTGGACGTGAGCGCCTCCGTGAAGATCAGCTTCATGGGTGGGCTCTGTGGTGGGGGAGGATCTGCCTCTTACCTCAGTGAGAAATCCTCCTCGACCCATCAAAGCAGCATGACCCTCAAGTACCACGTGACCACAGAGTTTAAGGAGCTCATGATAACTCAGCTGAAGACTCCAAATCTCGAGGTGTATGACAAGACTGATGCCACACACGTGGTGGTCGGGGTGCTTTACGGGGGCGATGCAATCATGGAGTTTCAAGATACCTTCAGCAATGAGACACAGAGACGACTGGTCGAGGGAAACTTGAATCTGATGATCAACAAGATCCCGGGGATTTCCATCAGTGGTCAAGGAGATCTAGAGATGGACAAGACAGAGAAAGAGATGGTGAAGAACTTTGTATGTAGGTTCTATGGAGACGCTCGTCTGGAAAAACTTCCATCCACTTACGAAGAGGCTGTGAAGGTGTACAAAGAGCTGCCCAGTCTGCTTGGGAGCGATGGAGAGAATGTGGTACCTCTGAGAGTCTGGCTGTATCCACTCAGTAAGCTTAGCAACACTGCACTCAAGCTGAAGAGAATGATCTCAGCGACGCTGGTGTCAGCAATAGAGAAAGTCATGGATGATCTCCATCATGCTGAGATAAAATCCAATGACCTGCTGGAGAAGAGCAACGAGATCAAGGCTGAAGACATCGCCACCAAACTGGAGATGTTCCAAAGCCGTCTGAGGGTTTTCTCCGTTGAGTTTCTACGGAAACTGGGAGAGTTGATCCCGGCTATCAGAGGTGGCAACATGGAGGAGACGGCCCTGAGAGATCTCATGAATTCCCAGGATGCATCTGGATTCAGTGGGGATGAGATGGAGTGGTGGCTGGATGAAAAAGAGGCTGAGATCAATGTCGTCACAAATTACCTTGAAAAAGTTCGCAGTTACCCAGTGATGTCACCAGGTGCGGAACTTGTCTCTTTTCTCATGGAACCTGATGTGAAAGACGCCTTTGTGTTGAGCTTCACCTCCCTGAATGATGAAGAACCGTACTTGAACAAGATCTCACAAGCTGGCCTTCTTCAAAATGGTTCCACCATCAGCACACCAAAACGAAACCAAAATGAGAAGGTTCCCTGGTACCGGAGACTTGACATTAAGGAGGCCATGGATTCTGCACTCAGTTCCATCCAGAAGATGCCCCGTGGGAACAAAGTCATCAGTTTTTCTCCAGATCCAAAGCACCCAGGATTGTCACTCCAGTGGTACCACAACGCAGTCCTGAAAGATCCTCAGTTGACATGTAAGTTTAACGGATGCCGGCTAGCTTGGCTTGCTTGGCGGCAGTATGCAGGGCCGGACTGGGACCAAAAAATGGCCCGGGCATTTCCGGCCATGGCGGCCCACCACCATTTTATTCAATAATAACAACGTTGTGGCTAGCTAAAATAACACTCTAAGTAGGACATATTGCATGAATATGAAATGAATATGAAATTTAATCAAACTAGCCCAATATCCTTCATGAAAATTATGAGTAAATGTCTGCCCCGGCCCAAAAATGACCGTCGGCCCACCGGGCATTGCCCTGTATGCCCTATGGCCAGTCCATGCCTGGCAGTATGTGTAAATCCTCACAACCCAATTCTTTGGGCATTTCTGACTGCTGAGTTAGAAGCCTGGGCTTTTAGCTCAGTGGTTAGAGCGCCCGACTCCCACGCCGGGAGTTTGTAGCTTGTGGGGTGGCGGGTTCGAGCAGTATTATGGTCGGGCTATGTCAGGCTAGACTTGTGGGCCTTATCATACCGGCTTTCTCCTTTAAAGGCTTACTATAGACTTTTTTGTGTTAATTATGTCATTAATACAAATATTATGTCATTAAAAAAATGGCATGTTACACGTGACAGAAACTGTATTTCGCTATGATATTTTGTATATTTGACACCATTAACCACTTGGTGAGCAGCATGTTTAGGTTTAAAGGTTTAAGATTGTTTTAAGGACATTCCAGAAAAGGGGCTAAACATGATAAAAAAGTGAACCTTCCCTTTCTAACTTTAATATGTTGTGTGTTCTCTGTGTTGTCTGCAGATGCATTTGATCTCACACTGGACCCCAAGACAGCATACAAACGTCTTCAACTATCCTCAGGCAACAGGCATGTGACATGGGCAAGCAAGGACCAGTATTACCCCTATAGTTCAGACAAATTTAAACATTCTTCTCAGGTGCTGAGCAGAGAGCCTCTGATTGGACAATCCTACTGGGAGTGGGAGTGGTCTGGGACTTACGCTGCTGTGGGTGTGGCTTACAGTAACATCAGTCGCAGCGGATGGATAGGTGGCACTGACAAAGCCTGGTGCCTGAACTGTCACAATTACAGACACATATTGTATTTTCAAGCTTACCACAACTATGCATACACCCGTGTACCTCCCCCCCTTTCAAACTCCAGGAGAGTAGGGGTGTATGTGGACCGTAAGGGCAGGGCTTTGTCCTTCTACAGTGTCAAATATAACACACTCACACACATGCACACATTCAACAACATCACATTCACTGATGAACCCCTCCATGCAATTATTCATGTAGGGTATGATGCCTCAGTGACTCTGTTCTAGATCGCATGACTTCATATGGTCTGCATTATACTCTCAGGAGACACACAAGCACACACACGCACACATCTATGTCCTGTAGAATCATTCTTAATAGAAACACATATGCACACAGAGAGAGAGCGAGCTCCTATGTTATGCAGTATCATAGGGTTACTTGTTACTAAGCTTTGGTTTATCAGTTGTGCTTACTAAGTGGCCGTTCACACTGAATGCGCTTTTCCGCTTGTAAAACGCGAGTGTTCTGAAATGGTGAGTGACAAAAACATGTGAAGTCGAAAGTGATAAATGTGAGTCTTCTAGCTATGACAGCTATATTTGGCTAAACTGCTAACTCTTCGACTTAGCTATGACTGGCAGCTAGGCAACGGGCCCATTATTGAAAACATGACCTCAAAAGTTCAACTATTTCTCAACTTTGAGCGCTTGCGTTTTTTGTTGCTAGCGTTTTTTCACCATGCGTCTAGCGTTTTCTTTAAGCAAGGCGTGTAGCAAAGGTCACGTCGCATCATTCCGTAGGGAAACAATTGAAGTCGAGTGCCTGGAAGTGAAAAAAGCGTGTCAGGTTGAACGGCCGCTTACTTGTTTTCTTTGATAGGGACAGATAGAAATCGTGGATTGTACAAGAATCAAATAGAAAGCATCATAACAATTATTGTCAATGTTGTTACATTATGGGAGTAGTTTTATTGTTGTTACCAGTTATGTAGGTGAGGGTTATGGTTAATGGTTACTCTATAGGGGGTGTTTTTCTTTTTCTTTTTTTAATTACAAAAATACAGTCTCGTAAATCACATTTCTCATTCAGCGTCTCTTGTAGGTCTACAACATTATACACGACTACATTAGCCTAGTGTACCATCAGATGCAAGTAATCCACGGCAATCTGAAGCATCTTGATTTATTGAAATTAATACAATAAAATATACGGTTCTAAAACACATGAAAAATTACGGTGCTGAAAGTGGTGACTTGGCTCTGACCACAGTAGACTTATACTCCTCCTTGTGGCTGTAGTTGTAATTACATCAAACTTCATTTAACGAAGAAGGTGAGCTAATGAAGAACGTGAACAAATCCCCGATTCCCAGAACACACCAACTGTAGGTTGTTGTAGCATAGTGGTTAAGGAGCCTAACTAGCAAGCTGTTATTCTGGAAGTTGTGGGTTCGAAACCTGGCTGCCACCATTGTGCCCTGGAGCAAGGCACTTACTCCCAAATTGCTCTAGGGGAGACTGGGTTTGTTTGGACAAAAGCGTCAGATAAATGACAAAAAATTACAGTTATGTAGCAATATTGAAAAAGTAGGAAGAGTTTACTGATGAGCATTGTTTAAAGCAAACAATGGTTATAACAATTATTCTATATGTCAATGACAAATTAAGCTACAAAGGTTTTAAAGGAATTTGTCTGGTTATTTACTGAATGTTGTATTTACTCATGAATTCATTTACAGTAAGTTACATTATGTAAAAAAAAATGAATACACACAAAACAGATGTATATGGATAACAAGTGTTAAAGACTCCTTGAGCACGGTGGACACAGGCCGTTGTCTGATGGCCGTCAGTGGACAGATACTGGCAGGAGAAGAGAAATTGGCATTTTGATATTCATTCAGCATTGGGCGACGTCTTTTGGTCAGTTGCCAATTGAAGTGTTTCCCTGTTTATTTATATCCCATCCTGAATGTATCCTTGTTTCCCTATATGTGTAAGTGTATGTAAGTGTATGTATTGTCTGTTTACGTTTGGGGGAGGCGGGGCCATCAGTTCTCCCTCTGACCCTTCTCTTGCCTTTGACCCTATTGACCCCAATGCTGGAATGAATGGGACCACAGTTAGGACCACAGTTAGGGTAACAAAATGCATAAAAAGAATGACTAACATGTGTTTGGATGAATTAGATGAGATTTAGTTGAATCCATTTCATCAATGTTGTAGTGGGTATAGTGGGGTTTATTAGTTATTTCATTTAATTCATTGTTGATTTTATTTCTTATTTTTTGTAATCCTTATTTTTAATATTAGAAGTATTTATTAACCATGTTAGTTTATATTTTGTCTTTAATTTCCATTATTAACAAATTTGTTCTTTTAATTTCAAGTTATTCCATTTACTAAACTATTGATGTAACCTGTGTGTATTTTGAGTAGTGAATGTTGATTTAACCATGTTATGCCAAAGAAATCAATAGTATTTTTTTATTTTATATATATATATGTTTAGTTACATATAGTCTGTTAGGTTAGTTGGGGAACTTGGTGATGTCCTTTGGATGGCCTTTGTGTCGAGGCAGGCTTAGTGCACACTCAGTAGTTTTCTTAAAGATGCTGACAGTGAACTTTGCAGGCCTTGGTTAATGATTCACAAAGACTGACCAGGGGAGTCTTCACCATAAGGGAGGTGAGGAGGACGGAGGCAATATATATACCCGTAGTATAAGTTGGACGCTACGCTTCTGGAGGACGCTTCGCCTGAGACGACCTTGCTCCATCCCTAACCCTCGTGTGTCATGCTGGGACTTCGGACTGAACGCTGATTGCCCGCAAAGAAGACTTGTTCTAAATTGCGCTCTCTTCACTAAGAAGAAGTCTTAGCCGTTTGTCTGTAACTTCGTTTTATTTCTAAATTGTAAAGTGGCGTGCTTCTTGTATATTTATGAAGTAGTGAACAGTAAACTTACCAAAAAAAGAGAAAAACTTTAATCTCGTTTCTCGTTTGGTTCATTCCATCTCCATCTCCAAACAAGGATTGGTAAGATATCTTTTTACATTTCAGTAAATGTCTGTGAGGGACCTATTTTATAGACTAGACTGAAGTTAAAATTACCTGCGTTTTATTATCATTTAAAACCAAACCAATTATACGTAAGCTAAATTCTCCAGCTCTAAACCTGTTAATTATTGGTCTAGCTCAAATAGGTATAGAAGACTGATCACCTTCTATGCTTATAACTTAGACTAAAATAGGTACTGCAGGTCTGAGTAACGGTATAGTTGAGTGGAGAATTGGGTCTCTCGCCCCCTCTAGTGGTGACTTAGGGGTATTGTAGTTGTAAGAGGTGAACATATTAGAGCCTGAGACGCTTAATAACCTTATAAAAAGCCAGGATTCTTACATTACACCCTGAGAGAGCAATTCAGCATACAGCGTGGGGTGGGCTGTATGCGCAGATTTCTTGTGTGCAATTTTACACTCGAGACAAGAACTGTGTTTATTGAACACTGTGAATGAATGTTGGTTGGTTTGTGTGTGTATCCAATACAATAATTAATAATTAATTAATAATAATTAATTCAAATGATGGCCCTCCCACAACTGCTCTTTTATTTCAGACACTGCCAGTTACCTTACTTGAGACCTTTTGTACATCATAAAATAAAATGATTCATAACTTTGTTTGGTATGGTAAAATAAAGAGTAACATATAAAATGCTTACAAACTTACAAAGCTATTACTCAAATGTTGATAATAATGAAATGGATGAAGTCTGAACCTAAGGAAAAATGGATTAATATAAGAAAGGAATAAAAAAAATGGACAAATTACAAACAAAAGCAATAATTTGATATTTTTGGCAATGTTAAAACAATTAATTATTAAGAAATGAGGCAAATAGAACAACACAATTTTAGAATGTTGGGCAAGTAAAGGGCTGAAGTTTTACACACAACTATTTAATGATAAATCTATTGAACAATATGAAATATTGGTGTCTCTAGATATAGTATAGAACAAAAGCATTGTTTTAAAATACCTGCAAATTAGAAGTTGTGTTAAAAAGAATAAATAACAGAAACTAGATAACCATAAATATTCTTCTAATCCTCTACAAATCAGTTTCCTATTTTCAATTCTACCTTTTATCCACTTTTTTAGATGCTTGAAGACCCACACCCATAGACTTTTTCTTTTCTTTTCTTTTAAACATTTAATTTGAAACTTTGCTGTTATTTGATACTGTGGGTTTTCTTACGTATTATATTTATGTATTGTTTATTTGTTTGGTATTTATTACTCTTATTAGCCAATTTATCGATTGGTATTAAATATATTTCCCCTGATAAGCCCCACACTTACACTGATACAATAAACCTGTAGACTTTTTTTTTCTTTTAAAACATTTTATTTGAAAGTTTGCTTTTATTTGATAGGCCTACTCTGTTATTGTATTTATTTGTTGTTTCCAGCATTCATTTATTTATTTAAATATGTTATTGTTATTGTTCTTGGTATTTATTGATATTTAATGAATACTATCTAGAAAAAAAGGATTAAAGAAACACAATGTGTTAATAAATTCATATTACAGTATGACACACACACACACACACAAGACACACCTCTTCTTACTTTAATAGTTTTAATAGTTCTACATAGATGTAAATTAGAAACAGTAACAGAGGGGACAAGCTGCTGGAGAGAGAAAAGCTTATC
>JAODXP020004261.1:0-17500 GCA_027497455.2 Sardinella longiceps | reverse complement strand
ATTTCAATAACTGGGGTTAGATAACTGAGAAGAGAAAGCATGTGTTTGTGTTGTCTACCTGTGTGGCTCACATGAGGCAGTTCTGAACGTTGAGTGTGTTTGTCTGTGTGTGTGTGTGAGAGAGAGAGGGGGTGTGTCTGTTCTCATCCTTGAGTGTGTTTTTGTGTGAGAGTGACAGAGCCTACCACACAGAGACCATCCGCTATTTAAAATTTCATATATCATCCATACCACAGGTGCTGGTTGACACTCATACAAGTAGCCTTAACTAAAGTTTGTAGCCTTGCCTAATTACTGTAGCATGCTTGTGTTCTAGAATGAACTTTTGTTTGGTGTAGTTTTTAGGACACAAACCTGCTGTCAGTTGTTACTTCTAAAAAAAACACTGTTTGATTTAAATGACGCACTCAGCGCGCTATTAAATGTACCCATTTTCCCCTCAAGTCGCAGTCCTCATCATTAAACTATGAGTCCCTGGCAGTGCAATAGTCCATCACAGGATCGCACACCAGTCCAGATCCAAACATGAAAGTAGCAAGAATAATCCTGTCGGCTGGATGAACAAAAAATGTAAGCTACAAAATGTACGAAAACAAAATTTGCTCAAGACCTTCCAAAATTGCTGATTGATTACCTACGAGGGTACATTTTATTCGAAGGTACCGTCATAAGACTATGACATGACATTGTAAAGCTATGACATGAAGTTGTCATGAATCTGTCATAAACTTTATACAGCTGTCATGACTTCTGTATTTGTCATGGTTAGGGTTAGGGTTAGGTTTATAAAGTTTATGAAAGATTCCTGACAACGTCAAATAAAGTGTTACCGATTATGATTTGCCATGGCAAAATCTGTGTTTGCAAAGATGTTTTGTAGTTTCGTGTCCATCCACACGCACACAATGATTGTCCCTGTTGAAGCAAATGTTTTGCACAAATGTTTCTGCAGTTGTGGAATTAATTCGCACAGGCATTAATTCCACAACTACACAATTCTACACATGTACAAATCTTATCCTTGAAAAGAGGCTTTTAAATCCTTGAAAGTTTCTTTGCACAAGCACATTGTTTTATACGACTGCAAAGTCTATTACACATCTTTGCACAAGTTCAAAATATTTATGGCATTGATTTGATTCCATAAAATCTGTACTTAATGAAGTATTTCAGTTTTGTTCATTTAAAACAGCAAGATTCAGTTTTTTCTATACTGATGATAAGTCTAAGAGAACACATGCATGCACGCACGCAAACACACACACACACACACACACAGAGAGAGAGAGAGAGAGAGAGAGAGAGAGAGAGAGAGAGAGAGAGAGAGAGAGAGAGAAGGGGAAATGTCTCCTGTCCTAATAAGGCTTTCCTGCATATACATGTATGCCTTTTATGACTATGAAAGTCAGATGGTGTGTGTGCTTACCTGGTGAGTATTTAAGTCAGCACTCTGCGCTCTTCTCTTCACTCTCATCCTGAGCTGACAGAGAACACTGATCTTCTTCTTCATCATCATCATCATCATCATCATGAAGCTGATTGGTCCGCTGGTGCTGCTGGCTCTCGTCTCATTGGTGGAGGGGGAGGTGGTTAACTCTTTTGCTGATTCTTGTCCTGAGTTCTTCATGGACGGGGTTCCTCCTCCTATTGCGCTGACAGACCAGAATCACCCACTCAGGTACAAGCAGATCTGCCAGGAATACAAGGGAAAGTACAGGTTCGCCACGCTCTACGACACACAAAACCAGATCCCTGTCTACTCCGCCTACTGGTACAAATGCAGTTCGCCACAGGACAGACGGCGTAGCTGGAAGGTCGAGCCCCAGGTGAGCCTTCAGCATCAACCACTGTCAGGTCACAGGCTGGACAGGACTCAAAATAAATTATTCTGTTGATTGCTACTCTCTTGCATAAATGGTGAATTTTAAAGTACCACAGCTAGATATTTATTTAGTTCCATATTGAGAAAATGTATTACACACTTACAAAAGTGGTTAACTCTGTTGTGGTCTAACTACAACTTCATTATTATGCTGGAATGAGATTTCAATCTCATGTTGGTTTAGGAAATTTAAGTCAGAGTCTTAGTCCGTCAGTCTTACTACACCTTGTTAAAAGTGACTGTTGAGAAAAGGGACAAAACATGTCCTCCACAAAACGGCAAAAAAATGAAGAATTAAAAAAAAAGGACAGAAAAAGTGTGCGCGGGTCTGTACATACTGAACTCAACATTTAATATGGTCATTTGATTTTTATTTACTTACACTGAACATGTAAGCAGTTGATCCTGTGCTCAACAAGGGACAGTGAAAAAAGTGGCTACAAATGTAAAAATATTTATACCAAAATTATTTTGTACTTACATGAATGCAACAAATTAAGTGAACATTACATTTTATTTCAACTGAGGAAAGATAAAACTCAATTGTTTTTGGGAGGTGCAAAATAAGTAAAGTTATTTAATTTAGGGTTTGGATTAAAGACTTTTCCTTAGTCCTAATTCAACCATAGTAAAGATACTTTTACTTAATTACTGTGTCTAGTTTTTCCACACCTGATCTCTAATTCCTGCATGCTTGTTTCCTCTGTCTGAACTTCAGCTTGATTTCTCTGGGATGGCCCTTTTGGGCAAATATTCTGGGACCAACCAGGCTTTGGATGGCGAATATGGTGAAAAAAAGGAAATGATAAATATGACAAAGGACACTTGTACCCCTGCCACTTCAACTGTGAAGGTGACCAGGCTGACTCCACCTTCACCCTGACCAACGCAGCCCCACAGAAACATGATGACAATCAGCAGTGGACCAATAAGGTGGAGGATCCTCTAAAGGAGAAAATTGAGGCCTGTAATTTACATAAAGAACTCAAGGCTTACGTGGTGACTGGGGTCATTCCTGGGGAAGACTTTATGAAAAAACAAGAGAAAAGGGTGAACATTCCAAGCCACTTTTGGTCAGCTTTCATCTGTGTGGATAAGAGTGTATCAGGGGGTTACTTGCTAGAGATGACAGGAGATGGGAAAGCAACAGCTGAGGTCTTTGACAACATAGAGCGCTTTTATACCAAGCTTCTTAACATAATTAACAAAGAAAGTGTACCTGATGGGGCACAGGCGTTAGGTTAAGACAAGTGTATCAGTTAGACAGGTAACAGGTCTTGAACCCGCCACCTCGTCAACTACAACACAACCACAGCTGGGGAGACAAACACTCCAACTGAAGGTCTATTCAGTGATTCTAAACCAAATTAAGCATTATGATGATAAAATAATTAAATTGTGTTACTGTGTAAATAATGGTATCTATGTTGTCTTTTTTTACAGTTTACCCCCACATGTCCTTTGGCTACTCTCATATTAGTTTTACACACACACACACACACACACACACACACACACACACACACACACACACACACACACACACACAGTAAAATTATTCTACAGATGAGAGACAAACAAGTCTGTCTTGATACAGTTTACAACTCCTCCCTCTGTTCCCTTTATTGGGTGCAGTAAAAATGGCGCAGACCAAAAGTAGGTGAATCAAAGATGACAAGATTCATTTTCAAAAGCCATCAAGATATCTATTCCCGCACACACATATAACCCACTATGTACACGTCGACGGTAGACCAGTTTTCCTGAACTAGAAACAAGAGACACTAGGCTCTGGTGCAAGTGAAAAAAGACAAGTGTATTTAAAAGTGTAACGCACGCTGGCTCAAGCATGGCTACATAAAGGGGAGGCCACACGCAGCAAGTAAATTATAGAAATTTTTATTAAAGAATTAAAGTATAAGAATAAAGAATGTAAATAAAGTCAGTGTTGTGTGGATTAAAATAAGAATGTATTGCTAGTCAGTCTAGGGGATGTAAAGCATAACCAAAACAAAAAGCCAAATGTCGGGAGAGGAGAGGAGGACCTCCAGCATAGGGGAAGGAGACATCTTATGCCTATGCCAATCGCCTCCAATTACCCACACCCGGGCGCTCCGCACCTGCTGCAGATTGGATAATAGGGAGAGGGAACAAGGAGACAGCAATAGGAAATGGAGCAATATGGGGGCGTGGCCAACTAAGACCCGCCAGGGTCGTAACAAAAGACACCACACAAGGATATAAGTTTTTCTTTTTTTAGTAATGAATTGAAAAGTTAGAAATATTTTCAAAAGTTGGACCCTTTTAAATAAAATAAAAATTAAATTTCCCTTCAAAACATTGGAAAATAGTCCTTTATCCAAAAGTGAAAAAATAAAGAGTTCCTTTAATTTGTTCAAAAAAAAAAAGAAAGAAAAAAAGAGTTCCTTTCAAATAATTCCGTTCATACAGTTCAATCCTTGGTTCAGTTCGTAAAGTGTTAATTCAAGTCAATAAGTCAAGTCAGTCATAGTCAGTTTGATGTGACACAAGCAGGCCGCAATCCCAACAGATATGTCATGTGCAATGACAGGATCACACTCGAATGGGTGGGTGGCTCGCCATCTAACGGTAGTCGATGAATCCTCAACGGAATCCAGATCCAGCTCAAAAACTTGACCTGTGTAACCATACCCTTAGTTAAGCTACACATTCAGGTGAACTTTGACCCATATTCAATTTTAGTAGTAGTAGTTGTACAACATTTAAATCAATCTTCTCCAAAGAAAAGCTATGCAAACTGCATACACTTTGTTTATACTGAAAAGCATTGCATACCATTCAGTTAAATAGCCATTATCAAGTAAACAGGATGAATACTATGAAATAACACATTGTATACTGGAATCGTGGTAACCTTGCAATTATACACAAACATTAATGGCACATTCACTCCCCTTACCCTGCTCTTCGCACTGGCTCGGAATTGAACCGGCCCCGGGGTGAATGTTAAATTTAGTTGTTCAGCTATGTGCACCCTTTTAGTACAACAACGCTATGAATGCACAGAAGTTGTGTGTTTAATTGCCTAACCCTCTACTGCATGGTGTTGCCATATGGCAACAAATCATTCTTTTGCCATTTTCTGACATTCAAAACCAAATATACACACAGGTGTTTACATAAAAGGTGTGGCCTTGTTTAACCAATAATATGTGCTTTTCTGACATCACATGACATCTGACCCTCTTAAACACCCATTCCTTTCTCCACTGTTGATGAACCAGAGTCGCTGTGGAAGCACTCCACAATCGTCAAAGTTTTCTTTTCATTTTTCATACAGTAACTAAAAATACTGAAAGCATTTGGAACTAGTTTCAGTCCATTTCCTTCATTCAAACCATAATTTTATCAAATTATTGTATTTTTATCCAGTAATTTAGATATGTTGCCAAATGGCAACAATGCGCATTAAGTAACAATAAAGCCAATGGGGTAGTGATGCTGAGTTCATTATATTACCATGGTGAAGATGCTGTAGAGTAGTGATGCTTAGTCTAAATTTTGCCATGGTGCGGAAGCTTTGGAGTATAGGAGTATAGTAGTATTTTTTTTTAAGTGTTTTCGCACTAAGTAACATACGCAGGAAAACCCATATAAACATTTCTCAGTCTTTCCTTATTAATTTATTGTATGTTTTCAATGGAGCAATCCTTTATTTTTAGTGTTAGGCCATTATACAATTAAAAAATGGAAATCATACACCTTAGGGGGTCTGTGGTCCCAGTACTGGGACTTTTTGGACTATTCCAAACTCAAGTCTGTAGCTCTGCAAGTTTTTGTCAAATAGATACATGAGTAATACCATTTTGGCAGCAGCAGGCTTTTACAGACCCACCCCCGAGTTGCTGAGATGATAACTATTGGCTACTGTCTGGGGACACAGGATGTAACCACACCCAATTCTACGAGCACATGGGCCTTTGTTTGGAAAGCCAGATAGGTTGTTTACTTGACTTTGCCTGGGGAAGATGTCCATCAAGATGTCCATTATAAAATTATTATATGGCAGCTAGCATAACAGTGTAATAACATCTTTATTACACTGTTATAATATAGTTGCCATATAATAAGTTGCTTAGGCTGTAGGGAGAATGTAGTCATTACTTTTGAAGACCTATTTCGGTTACTAAAGTACACTACAGTAAAATGAATTGTGTTTAGTCAACATTGTGTGTAGAATTGCAATGCAAAACGCAATCCAATGCATAGCAATAGCTCCAACTGAATTAATTTATTAGCTTGAAGGATAATATAATAGGATACAGCATATTATGAAGGACAAAACAATGAAGAGGGTCTTTCAAGTTGTTTGTTTTTGCAGACTCCAACAAAGGTTTCACTGTTTTCTGTATACACAGGAAAGAATCACTTCCCCACAGGCCATGGCCTCTATTGAACAATTTATTGAATATCTTACAGTTGAATCTGATTTTTGGATTTGGAACTGGGTTGTCTTTGCCACAGTAACACTTTCTTTGTGGTATAGCTGGTGAATCTAGGCTGCTGCTCAGGCAGGGCAATTGACAGGACAATAGACCTCAGCCTCATGGCAGTGACAGGGGGTGGGGGCAATCAGCAGTGTCACACCTATCTCATTTGTATTCATTTCAAAAAGCCACTGACAGACATTTAGTTTTACTTTATAAAATGTTATACAGCAACCACATATCGTTTCTGAAAGCTCTTTTTACTTTTATGTAGCCAATACTTATGCTTACTAGGTTCAAACCTCAAAAGCTGCGGCTAAGTATATTTATAGTGTGTTTTTTTACACTGTGTGAAGACCTTTGAAAATAGGTTTTTGTGTAGTATTGTTTACAGTTAATTTTGATAAAAACTATTTTCATTTAAGTCACTTTACTCGCATATTGTTTTTCTATATATCTTATAGATTGTAACAATATATGCCACTTTTGCATAAATGGTTTGAGTTAGATGAAATATTTAAAAATGTAAAAGTGTAGCAGACTGCTTCACACTGCCTGAAAGGCCTCTGACCCCCAAGAGTTAAATAGCCATAATATGGAGAAATTACATGTTTATCTGTCTGAAAATAATATTGTTCCCTTAAGAAAGGTTGCTGATCTTGAATGCAATTTCTTCTGTAACTGTGCAGTGTTGCCATATGGCAACAAATTCCAAAGTACCCCCCCTCCCTTTGGGTACCTTTAGCCTGCCTGTATGTCTGTCAAGGAAGAAAATGACCAACCTCAAGAAGAAAAGCTGCAAATAATCCTGTGCCTTCCTCTCTCACCATTCTAAGAATTTATTTCCTACATTGGCACATGACAAAGCATTTTCCATAAATATTTCTGTTTTTCTGCCAAAGCACAAGTACAGATTTCTTACAATTTTGTTGTAGTGTTCAGTTGGTGCCTTGTGCACTAATTATATGGGTTGTGTGTATTACCACATACAAAAACACCATTTTGAAAACAGTTGAGCAAAAGTGTTCGATTTTGCAAGTAATCTACAATGTTTTGCAAATTGGGTGAAAGGTTTTGCAATTTGTGTGAAGGTTTCAAAAATTGTGCTCAATAGACTCTGTAGTAGTCTGGAAGTTGTGGGTTTGAATCCTGGCTGCCACTCTTGTGCCCCTGGGCACATACCCAAGTTGCTCAAGGGGAGACTTGAACTAATTGATATTAGTTCATTATTACAAACAGATTATTTTCAGTGTAATTCTTTCAGTACAATTCACTGTTTCCTTATTTGTCCAGGTTACACAGTACTGTTTATCAATAGCATTAATTAAATTACAATACAAACATTATTTACCTTACCTGGTCAATAAGTTGATGCAGGTATAGAGGTATAATTGCAGGCAGAGGTATAATTCTAATTTGGTGGATTTTGGGGTGACCTGCTGGTGATATACATTACCTAAATTACATGTGTGATTGAGATGCATAGTTCATTCTGAATTCACGGATTAATTTCTATGTCCTGGTTTGCCAGGCCTTCACAAGTCAATCAGTAAAGCGGAGCATTCAGCTTGTAATAATAAAAAAATGTGTATATATTATATATATTCACTTTTAATTCACTTTTATTCACAAATAAAAATATATATTTTAAATTATGTTATATTTATTCATTTTTAACATTTGTATTGTGTTTTCGCATTACATTTGTCTACTTGATGACTACTATCAGGGATTGAAAAAAAATGCTATGGGTTAAGTAGGCTATAAATAGAAAAAAATAATGAACAGGTATTTTTCAACTGAACACTGATTTTGGTAAAGAGAACTATGATATTTGATATGGATATACTGTGGACATGAGGTTGAATACTTCAGCAATGTTATTATTAGAAAAAGTAAAAGGTTCATTTATGGGTTCAAAGATCATACAATAGTTTATGACCTAGACTACTTTTACACTTTACACAGTACATCAATAGCATGAATTAAATTTCAAACATTAATTCGATTTACTTTATCAGTTGGTGCAGACACTGAATACACTTCTCTGTCTCTCTCCTTGACTTCTAGTGTCACTGATGCCTCTGCTGCAGGTAAAGTAGAGTTCAGTCATGTGAAAGTATAATAAAGAGAGTTCAGTCATACGACGACTTCAAGGTTTGGCAATGTATTTTTTTTGTTTAAGGAGGTGTGAAGGTGAACCTTCATGGCTTTATTGTTGTGCCAAGATAACAGGATTATTACAGTTTTTCTTAACTAAACTAACTACTTAAACTTGTGAAAATGTTGCAAACCTCTTAACATTGCAGAAGTAAAGTTAGTAGTAAAGCGGTCATCCTGTATTCGGCAACTCTTTTAAAGTCAAATTTCGTAGAATTATCATGTTATTCTAGAAGTAGTACATGCAAAGGGCTATTTAGGAAAAAACCCAAACTCTCTACTTCCATCCAAACCTAGGATTTTTCTGCACAAAAGGCTCGGAAATTACATAGACTTGCAGAATACAGCTTTATTCTATACACCTGTTTTGTTTCTCACTTTCACAACATACATACAATGAACAGCAAGTAAAGTTAACAATGTCTTTACTGGATATTCTGGCACATTTAAGTTTGGCAAATCACTCTCTCTAGATCAATACACTAGCCAGCCTGTAGGTTCAATACCAATGCTCTTAACAGAAAAGTAGTTCCTATAATATAACTGTAGTTCCTATATCTAATGTAAACATAACAACACCTCATCTAGCCTACTATCTGAATAATTAAATGATAATAAAAGAAAACACAAAGCCAATCCACTTTTGATTAAAATGAGCAAAATAAAATAGAAATAGATAAAAAGAAATCAAGGGTGGCTTAGAATAGGATAAAAGGTGTAAGGTATTGCAATTTAATGAATCTGATTAATTATGAGATGGCATTAATGTGATTGAAAATTGATGATTGAAAAATTAATCATTTGACAGCACTATTTTTCAACATTCTAATTTTATTAGTACCATGGTTTAACATACAGTGTTTTAAGACAAAATCACTCCGAACTTATCTTTTAGCAATCACAAAATTATTTATGTAATTTGAGAAAGTAATTACAGATTCTAAGGATTGTTAGGCTATTTATATGTACGCTTACAGTTTTTTTTTTTTTATAATCTGACTTTTCTGTGTCTCTACTACCCTCTTGTGTCTCCAATGCAAACTGCAGCTTGATCTTCCAAAAGACGATAATAAAAAATGGGACAAAATGAAAGAGATGACGGACGAAAGTAAAGATTTGGGTAAAAAACAGGCGTTGGAGGGTGACTATAAAGAACTGAAATACATTATGGGACACCTATATCCACACTCTCACTCCTGTGTTAAAAAAAATAAACCGTCCAAGTCCACCTCCACGATGACCAACGCTGCCCCACTGCACGAGGAGGATGACAAATTCTGGGCCGAGCAGGTGGAGAGGGTCACTGCCAACCTGATCAATAACAACTGCAAGCCCGACACTGCCTACGTCATCACTGGAACAGTAGAGGGGACGACGCGGATAGGGTATAAAGGTAAACAAGCCCGGCACTGCCTACGTGATCACTGGTGCGGTAGAGGGGACAACGTGGATAGGGAACAAAGGTAAATAAGCCCGGCACTGCCTACGTGATCACTGGTGCGGTAGAGGGGACGACGTGGATAGGGAACAAAGGTAAACAAGCCCGGCACTGCCTACGTGATCACTGGTGCGGTAGAGGGGACGACGTGGATAGGGAACAAAGGTAAACAAGCCCGGCACTGCCTACGTGATCACTGGTGCGGTAGAGGGGACGACGTGGATAGGGAACAAAGGTAAACAAGCCCGGCACTGCCTACGTGATCACTGGTGCGGTAGAGGGGACAACGTGGATAGGGTAAACGTGCTACACTGCAAAAAATGCCCCTCTAGAAATCATGTCAAATAGTCTTGTATTGAGCAAAAAATAAAAAAATTCTGCCAATAGGTTGAGCAAAATTTTCTAGGCAAGAATTCTTAAAATGAGCCAAATAGCCTTGATAGCCTGGCGAATGCCAAACTAAAAATATCACAAGTGATATTTAGTCTGCAGACCTACCTATTGCATTTCTCGCAGTGGAAGCATCGTTTACATTTGTTCAGAGCCGTTTATTGGGACAATACCAGAGCCATCACGTGCCGTAAAGTGCTATCGAGGGCCGCGCAAATCCCTTTTTGTTCTGTGATTGGATACCGAAAGCAAGTTAGAAAATCGGCCATGAAATGAAATAAGCGCGCAAAGGAGCATGGGAAATCCCAGGCTAGCCTTGACTTATTTCAACCTTATTTCAACATTTCAACCTTATTTCATTTTTTTAAACCCTAACCTTGACTTATTTCAAGCAACATTTCTTAAAACAAGATAAAAACTAAGATTAATTTTCTTATTTTTGTTATGAAGGTATGTCCAGGGTAAACGTGCCAAGCTACTTCTGGTCTGCCTTCTGCTGTAAAGACAGAGTGAATGAAAGAGTTCATCAATCCAAGGGCTTCCTGGCTACAACGAGAACAGGACGGCTTGGCACACCTCCTGAAGCTGGCTGGAAAATGGTAGCCGACAGAATGCCTGTGGTGGAGCTGAATAAGAAGCTCTCAGACCTCTACAAGCAGCCATTTAAAGTGTTTGGGGATGTGTGTGGGAAGCCCAGTGTAGGCCAGGGAGGACCAGAGCAGGGGGCAGACCCAGGGGAGGGAGGCCAGGAGGAGGCAGACCCAGGGGAGGGAGAACCGGAGGAGGGAAACCAAGAGGAAGGAGAACCAGAGGAAGAGTGAGAGTTTGAATCAATATTTCTTATCATTTTATTAAAATTTAATAATTAGGCCTAATATTTCTTCTGACCAATACAGGGGGGGGGGGGGGTTTAAGAGTTATAACTTTAAAAAGATAGGCCTCCGTCCTCACAGTCATTTTAATTTTAGATGAGAGACTGTGGGGGGCTTTGAGTGTTTTGTCGATGCTTCTTAGACATTCAATCGTGTGTCTGGACCAAAATAAAGCAATTGCAGTCAGTTGTGTTGGATGGTTTCCATTTTAATCTGTGTCTCGTCTGCCTTTGTAGCCTACAGCATGCCCACACCTGTTACCATTAGCTACCGTTTGGCCAATTTGGTCTGCATTGCATGACATTTGGTCCAGAGAGAGTTGCTATCTGGCTACTTTATATTCCAGCGGCTATGCTAAGCTAAACCTTATTAGTGTCTTATTCAGCAAGACCTTATTCTACCATTAACGAGAATTTCCCCCACATGAGCACCAACAGTAACTAATGTTTTTCCAGGTAAGTAAGTTGGTTGTTGTAGGTCTATATGCAATAGATTCAATTAAGAAAAATAGCAAAAAAAGGATGTCTAGGGGTAGAAAAGGTAGTGTTTGCATGCATGTGGGTCATATGTGAATAAGTAGGGATGTCTGCAGAGTGGTGTGCGTGAAAAAGGGTGTCAGGTCAAAAATGAGTAAAAGCGGAAGATCCCTAAATGGGAATGGGGGTGGTTATATACCCACACCGGCGCCAGGTGTGGGTAATCTCCGTAATTGGCCTTCCCCAATGCAGACTGGGAAATGGAGTTCCTAGCCTGGCCAGCACAAGGAACCCCGATAGCCTGCAGGGGGAGCAGAGGGGCGTCACAATTGGGTTCAGTACTCATGGTGGAACAGCTTTTTCTACAAAAAAGACATGATGAATTGGACAACAATGTTAGTTGTACATAAATCCTGTACAAGTCAGGATTTATTAAACCAGGGTTTGGACAATAACATAGGATAATGAGGAATATTCCATATTCTAATTATAAAACTGGGTCACTCACCTTCTTACCTGGGATTACAAATGTGGGTAAAAGGATTTCAGTCTCTGTGCATGTCTTTTCTTTATCTGGCAACCCCAATTTTAGCTTTAGCTTAACATAGGCGCTGAAATATGAAGTAGCCAGGTAGCAAGGGTTAAGTATGAATGAATGAATGAATGAATGAATGAATGAATGAATGGTTAATTTATTTCAAACATGTAATGACACGTACATGCAACAAATAGCATGCATAATGCATGATGCACACAAAACAATATATAATACAAAAGCAACAATCGCAACATGCATTAGTGCAATAACAGGAGCCACCTTAGTGACTCCTGCACTGTTCGGCCGCCTGGGCACTCAGCAAAAGAGATTTTTATATATTTTTTATTTTTTTTAATTTAAATCTCACTACATATTTGAAACGGGATGGAAAGAAGTAAAAACTTGTTCAATCCCACCCCTTGTCTCTAATCAGTATTTACAGGTCAAAATCATAATCAAAACGCAAAACTCAATGTCAGTATTACTAATAGCTAAGCTCAGGGTTGGACTAGCAATATGGCACACAGGGCAAATGCCCGGTGGGCCGACACACTATTTGGGCCAACGGCCCTGACATTCTCACTGTAACTGTAATCATAGGCTTATTTTCTAATGGTCTGACCAGTATAGTGGGCTGGTCTTGGTAGAAATGCCAGGGCCGATTTTTTGTCCCAGTCCGCCCCTGGCTAAGCTAAAGCTAAAGGATTGATCTCATGCCAGAGGAAAGAGAGCCACCTACTGGCCTCCTACCAACACCACATCCAGCAACCCTGTTTTCCCCAGAGGTCTCCCATCCAGGTACTAACCAAGCTGAGACAGCAGGGTACCATTGGTCTGGCTGCTGGTTGGCTGATCAAACCTAATAAAAAAAATTTAAAAAGGCAACTAACAGTGGCAAAATGTTGCATAGTGTCCCTATGCATCAGGGACAAAGGAAAAGTTTTTTTGTGATTAAGGAAGGAACCTGTGGTAGATCCATGGCTCAAGGGTTCAACCCAACTGCTAGGTTTGATG
Organism: Sardinella longiceps; assembly: GCA_027497455.2. NCBI lineage: Eukaryota > Metazoa > Chordata > Actinopteri > Clupeiformes > Clupeidae > Sardinella > Sardinella longiceps. The sequence continues at coordinate 4,261 of JAODXP020004261.1, read as the reverse complement.
CAGGAAAGATCAGCAGGCAGGTCTACCATTACAGTATATTATTACAAATTATTTCAAGTTTTTACAGGAGTATCCCACACATGTAAGCAGTGTTTTTATTAACTAAGTATCTATGAATGGAATATCCAGAACAGGCCTGAAAACTATAAATCCTGAGAAGGTGTGTTTGCATCATATGTTGACTTTCCCACCTCTCTCCTGCCCTCTGGTGTTTGTTATGTGAACTGCAGCTTGAGGATCTCTTATGGATGACTTTTGGGACTTCAGCCTTTGGGGCCTGGCAGGCTGTGGAGGGCAAATACAGAGGCTCAGGAAGTGTGTGTGTGTGTGTGTGTGTGTGTGAGAGAGAGAGAGAGAGAGAGAGAGAGAGAGCGAGAGTATGTGTGTATGTGTGTGTGAGAGAGAGAGAGAGTGTGTATGTGTATGTGTGTGTGTGTGTGTGAGAGAGAAAGAGAGAGAGAGAGAGAGAGAGAGAGATGACCATTCTCTCTGCTCTTCCTTCAACAGTCAAAGTCAGTGACCTCATCCTAACCTCCAGCTAATTTTCATAGCTAATGGTCATAATATATGCCCTGGAGTAGCCAGCCATGACGGCCACAGAATGATACATTCAGATGGTCAGACTTCATACACCGATGTACAATGTGGGCCATCTCTAACCCCACTACCACAACTGAGTCCACCTTCACCCTGGCTAATGCTGTGCCACAGATACATTGTACATTTTGTTTTCTGTTCACTGTTTGGGATAATACATTTTCTTGAAACATGTTTTAGCAATTGTGAAAAAAAACTTGCGGGACATGGTCAGACATGTTCAACTCCACTGATCTGTTAAATGCACACACTGCAATAGCCTGACACGCCAGACTAGGCCTATATCATAAGAATGTATAGTCTGAAGACCACTGATAGACTGTGCCTCAATGGAGGGGCGGGTGATTGCGTTGTCTTTCAAACTGCCTCTCCACGTAATAGGCTAGCGATTAGACGAGCTGTCCAATCGTTTGAAACCAGAAGTGAATGCCCCCCCCCCCGCACTATAATCACATCAGGTGAAAGAACCTCCAGACCATGAATACGAATGGACAGCAGTATTATGGGTGGGCTATGTCAGGCTAACTCTCCGCCCCCTCTGGCCCTTAATTAAGTTTAGGCTTCATGTCACCTATACCACAGTTCTGTTTAAGAAGATGTAAGGGTAACACTTTAGAATAAGGGTACATAAATAAACATTTATTAATGCTTTAATTACTCTATTAATAATGATAAGTTAACAATAAGTGTATACATGAGTCATTACATACGCAGTATGTTATACATTTTAATGTTTGACTCATATGGGTCCTATATGATTTACTATGAAATTAACGGTTAGATAATGCTGGAATATCAACCTTTAATTAAAGATGTTAATTAACTCTGATTTATTATTGAGGAAATTATTTTTGAGAATCATATGTTAATTAATAAATTAGTTAACTGAAACTTTTGAGGGCGACAGAGCATTGCATAGTAGGATTATGGATTCAGTCACCGTTGATGCAGCCCAATGAGCAGGGAGATGCCCTCGGCCCCAATGACTGTATGCTCGACCCCAATGACTGTATGCTCGGCCCCAATGACTGTGTGCTCGGCCCCAATGACTGTGTGCTCGGCCCCAATGACTGTGTGCTCGGCACCAATGACTGTGTGCTCGGCACCAATGACTGTGTGCTCGACCCCAATGACTGTGTGCTCGGCCCCAATGACTGTATGCTCGACCCCAATGACTGTATGCTCGACCCCAATGACTGTGTGCTCGGCCCCAATGACTGTGTGCTCGGCCCCAATGACTGTGTGCTCGGCCCCAATGACTGTGTGCTCGGCCCCAATGACTGTGTGCTCGACCCCAATGACTGTGTGCTCGGCCCCAATGACTGTGTGCTCGGCCCCAATGACTGTGTGCTCGGCCCCAATGACTGTGTGCTCGGCCCCAATGACTGTGTGCTCGGCCCCAATGACTGTGTGCTCGGCCCCAATGACTGTGTGCTCGGCCCCAATGACTGTGTGCTCGACCCAGGATCAGCCAGACCAGGATAGGCCAGCCATATACATTATTATGAGTTCAGTATTGATAAAGCATTATAAATGCATTCATAAAGGTATAATACATTCGTAATGCCTTACAGGGGCTACACTGGATGCGTTAAGTCAAAACTTATCTGCCGTAACAATTAGCTTCCATTAAAAACAATGGAAGTGGCTACACCAGATGCGGCATAACAGTCAACATTCTAAATTCTATTCTATTCAATGTATTTTTGATGGACTTAACTCTTAACTTAACACATCCAGTGTAGCCCTAGGGTTAGGTTTAATGCCAGAAGTAGTAATCAGTGGTCTCAATTCTCACACACTGAGCATGAGACACATGCAGTTGAGAAATATTACACGCTCACACAGAACACATGGATTTTCTAACTGAATTGTCATCCTCAGCCATTGTATATTATACAGAATCTGTGCTTACAAAAAGCTTAATTTCCCTGTGTTCAAACTGTCCAAAAATAGGTATGCAAAAAGATTAAATACCTTGGTCACAGATTATATGAATGATGATGATGACATATAAGATGTGTTATAAGATGAATGCTCAGGCAAACACCATTGCATGTAAGTTTAGCTGCTGTTTCCCTGTTCAAAGCTATGATGTGGCTGTTTAACCACAAGAGGATGGCTGTACGAAAGCAAACCTCTTTCTCGCTAACTCTGTCACTCCAAAGAAACTATGAAGTGGCCGTTTCAGCACAACACCACAGATTTCTCTGGTAGAATGAGCAAGAGGCCATGATGCAGCACAACACCACAGATTTCTCTGGTAGAATGAGCAAGAGGCCATGATGCAGCACAACACCACAGATTTCTCTGGTAGAATGAGCAAGAGGCCATGATGCAGCACAACACCACAGATTTCTCTGGTAGAATGAGCAAGAGTCCATGATGCAGCACAACACCACAGATTTCTCTGGTAGAATGAGCAAGAGGCCATGATGCAGCACAATGCCACAGATTTCTCTGGTAGAATGAGCAAGAGTCCATGACGCAAGATGACCACACGTGTCTTAACAGGGCTGCAGTGTGCAGTCGTTCACAAAATAAATTCTTCTTTTCAAACTCTCCGAATGAATAGGTGACCTTTAAAACTGTAAAAAAAAGTCCTCCCACAGAAATGTATAGCAGTTCTCCATAACATAATTGAATAGGTGGCCTTTAAAACTGTAAAAAAAAAGTCCTCCCACAGAAATGTACAGCAGTTCTCCATAACGTAATTGAATAGGTGGCCTTTAACTTATAAAAAAGTCCTCCCACAGAAATGTATAGCAGTTCTCCATAACGTAATTGAATAGGTGGCCTTTAAAAAGTCCTCCCACAGAGAGGTATAGCAGTTCTTCATAACGTAAATGAATAGGTGGCCTTTAACGCAGAAAGTTATAGCAGTTCTCCATAGCGTAAATGAATAGCCCTGGAGGGATGACGCAGGGCTGAGACTAACGCGAGACAGCGGATGAGATTCAACATGGCGGCGCACTGAACTTTCAAACAAACAACAAATCCTGCAACTTTGAATTTTCCATCTAAATCACCTTTGACACTGGATTATCCATCTACCACAACTCTGGATAGCCTCTGCAAGTTTATCGACGGCTACTTCTACAACTGTGACTTCATGACAACTCAGGAAAGGAAGAAAATGAAACGGGATCTATCCACGGAAACCGATGATGGACTCATCACATCTGAGGTCAGTGTTGCACTACTCGAATCCATAAATTCAAAACTTGGCGTATTAGAACTACTCCGCGATGACATCAGGGAGATCAAAGCCAGTCTTGAATTCTCACAATCTCAGATCGAAACCCTCGTACAAGAAAACAACGAACTCAAAACAACTGTCAAAACGTTATCCAACCAAGTAACGCATCTCACCGACGAAAATAAATCAATCAAAACGACACTACTCGATCTTCAGTGTCGCAGCATGCGTGACAATTTAATATTCTCCGGCATTCCACAGCAAAATCCCGACGACCCAGAAGTAGCTTTGAAAATTTTTTTGGAAACTTCTTTGGAACTACCAAAACAAACCGTGGAGGAAATAACATTCCACCGAGTGCATCGTCTCACCCCTAAAGTCAACAGCCCTAATCATCCTCCTCCGATAATAGCCAAATTCGAGCATTATAAACATAAAGAACTGATTAAAAGCAAAGGCAAACTT
>JAODXP020004259.1:0-39178 GCA_027497455.2 Sardinella longiceps | reverse complement strand
TAAGTCCTATTTTTATTTCGACTCACGCAGGAGTCTTTTTCAAGGTGTGATGTGTTTACATATATTCATATATAAACCCATTTGGAAATGTCTATACTTAGGAGTACGCTTAAAAATTATAGTTTATCACTTACCGTTGAAGAAGTATGTCTTATCTCCACACACCGTTGTCAGGACTGAAAAAAATGAGAGAAAACTTCCTTATACTTAAATTTAGCAACCATCTGATGTCAAGAAGCAACATCCGCAGAATGTGGGGAGGGCGTGAAAATGACCAAGAATAGATGGGTAATGCAGTGCTGTCAACTCACATGCGATGAGCGTGAGACACACCCTTTGAATTCTTTGTTTACACACACTCACACGCCACACTCGCATCTTCACATACATCAATTTTTAGGCTGTACCCAACTCACTCAGACACACAGCAGACGAGGTAACCTAGAGGAGACACAACTCACTTAGATGTTGTGTCTGCTATACATGCAATTAAATAGGCTATTATTTGCTCATCATCTGGCAAAAGTTTTAAAACTTTCTCTGCTTCAATAGAACAATCCCAAAATACCATTGGTGACTCTGAATGTAAATGTAAAAATTGAGAGCGACTATGCTTCTGCTGCGTCTATTTGAGTGATGCGTGACTCTATAGTCCATTTAAAATAGCCTGCCTATTCTTCTTGGTTACATTGCTGGCAAAGTTTACAGTTAGCCTACGACATTAAACTTCCACACTGAGCTGGAATTAGAGATTCATTCCCGATGTGGAAAACCGAAAGGATTTCAGCCGGTCCGTCCAAACACTGCAGTAGGCGCCTACCCGCTCATTTGCGCTAGTGTAATACAAGTTTACCTCCGCAAAAGGTTAACATTACTGAAAAGAATATCAGTGAATGTAGGCTACAATAAGCCACAATACATTTATTGATATCATCCTGCAAGATAATTAGGCATAAGAGATAAGACAACATGGTTCTGATATGAGGTCCATCTTTTTCCACCATTAGGCCTACCTACTTTGACAAAATTAAACGTGGCCATAAGATGCTCTACATTATTATTTTATTCATAGATGTTACATTCTTTACCATGTTACACAGATTGCTCTTCTATCTAGATTTGTGGGAAGAAATATTTTCCCTTTCGGACTTCTTTCCCTGAGTCAAATCTGGGGTATTCACATTAACTCTCATCAGAGAACAGTAAATCTGGGAGAGAATCATTTGGTACCAGACAGGGCAGGATGTTTTCCAGTTTGTTGTAATAGACATTTCACAGGTTTACCATTTTGGTGTTATGATAGGCCTATTTTACATTTCCTTAGACCCTTTAAAAACTATTACTATTAAGTAGGGAGCTGCTCTTGCTCCTGAACTGTCTGTAGACCCCTGGCCTACAGTATAGCCCAGTGGTTCTCAAAGTGTGGTCCACTGGTGGTCCGCGAGCAAGCTCAAGTGGTCCGCGAGTTGAAGGCCCAGCATTGACAGAGGGGCCCAGAGAAAATTTTAATATTAAAATCAATATTTTAGGGGCCCAAAATTTTTTTTTGTCATAGGGCCCAAAATTTCTAGCAGCGCCCCTGCATAGGATCATGTATTCTTGATTCATAATTCTGAACACACACACACACACACACACACACACACACACACACACACACACACACACACACACACACACACACTAAAACAACCACAAAAACAGAAATTGAAACAAATGGAAAATCCCTGAATGGTGTGACTGGAAGATGACAAATGATTGACATGGGATGACTAACACACCAAAATAGATCAGATTTTTTTTTTTTTTTTTATCTTTCAATATGAACATTATGTGAACAAAGCAATAGGAAGCAGGGCAAACTATGATTTGAATAGTAAGAATTCATGGTGAAAAGTGTGCAGGCGTTGCCTCTGCTGTTCTTACCCATTGAATATAACTCGGCTCACAGCTGTATGCCACACCACAGGATGAGTCCCAAATTGGCTGAAAGGAAACAACAATTCAAGAGTTCAGATGCAAAACTCCTCCAAGTCAAGTTTTGACTGTGAGGAAGATGATGATTAGCCTGACATAGCCCGACCATAATACTGCTGTTCATCCGTATTCATGGTCTGGAGGTTCTTTAACCTGGCGCGATTATACTGCGGGGGGGAGGGCATTCACTTTTGGTTTGAAACAATTGGACAGCTCGTCTAATCAGCGTCGCTTATTGGCCGGTAGACTCTCTACCGATATAAACACGCCCAAGAGGACCGTTCCCAGACCATGGATACGTATGAACATTCGTATTATGGGCGGGCTATGTCAGGCTAGATGATGATGTCAAAGCATCAGTCTTTGTTTGCCTTAATTAAAAGCTGTTAAAAATATTCGGTGTGCTCTGGTTCTTCCTGGGCATAGGCTCTTCACGAAGTGGCTCAATGCCTGCGACTGCCCCTCCAAGACCCTTTTCAATGAATTTACATTTCATTTGGATCAAATCTTTTATCAGTCAAACTCCAAATGTATTGTTTTGACTTAGTTTGTTTTTACTTAATAATAACAATCAAATTGCAGATTGCAGGTCCGTGTTACGCTTTGCAGTGCTTTAATCTATTTTTGCAAAAAAATATTACTTTTCCTTGTTTTAATTTTTGAATGGATTAAGCCTGGGGTTTTCTGCTAAGAAGTGCAAACATCAAACAATGACTCAATGTCCCAATTTTCTGATATTGCACTTGGAGTTAGACTGAACCATGAGCCCCGGGGGTTACCATGGACAGTTGCGCTGTAGCCTAACCCATGCGATGTTTTGGTTCAGCTGATGTCTGCTTTGCTTTTGAAGTAGGCCTAGAGGTCATTCAAAAACTTACTCTTGTCACATTATTAATTATAATAATACACATTATTAATAATAGGCAATCATCTTAGCGACAATGAGTGTACTAAAAAAACTATGACTTGTGAGCCTAGGCCGGTGTGTTTGACCATTGGTTCTCAAACTGGGGTCCGGGGCACATTGCCAGGGGGGCAAAAGTTTGCTTCAAAAATAGACTTGTCTTATAGAGATAAAGATAATTCCCTTGGGCATCAGAAGGCCTACAGAAAATAATTTCTGCACTATCATATTTTGCCACATGCAATTACACACCTATTTAAAACTGTTGCATCTGAAAGAACAAATAGCTATTCATTTTTTTGCGATCAAAAAATTCAAAAAATTTCAGCTCCATGAGGGGTCCCCAGCCCAAGAAAGTTTGAGAACCCCTGGTCTAAATAATGTTATTCTTATATCGCGCCCAAATATTGCCTTGATGGCCTAGGAAACAGTTAGCATCACTGTTTCTTTACTGATTGATTCTGAAGGACGGTGGAGCTGTTCCAACTAGGCCAAGGTAAAACATGAAAATATTAAATCATGCAACACATAGGCAGTAGAACATTTGCAGGTTAGCCCACAGGTCCCTCCATCTCATTTATAGGCCTATATCTACAAAAGACAACTGGAGCTACCTGAACCCCTCCGCAACACAGAAATGGAAAATTGAAATATTGACTTATTTTTACTTTGGTAACAAATTCAACTATCCACTCTTTCAGAAGCCACAGACAAACAACAATGAAATAAACAAACAGCATCAATTATCCATTTTCTGAGTTGGAAAATTGTTCATTGTTCAACGTTTTTTTTTTTTCATCTTTTACATGTGAATTCCGAAAATGGATCAAAGGACTGCAACGGACCCCTAGAGATTACTTTGAAATTTTTGATATTTCTGAAAATGGAATTTTGGACAATTCAGGAGTATGATCTTCAATTACAATCATGCCACTCCTGTTACTGGTTTAATCAGTCAATGTCAAGTATCCAGTTCAATGCATACTGTCACACAATTAATGATAACCATTGTTTATTTCTACATAGCAATGCAGATACATTTTTTAAACAGAGATGTTGCCATTTCTACATTTCTCAGTTAGCATATAAGGAAAAACTGTCACCTTCAATACCTAAAGTTGTCACTTACCTATAGCCCGAGAACTCTCTTCACGTTCTTGTGTAATCAGAGGACTGAAAGATGACAAGAGCGAACTTCAGTGCAACTCAGAAAAAATAGAGGAGGTTTGAAACTGTGGTTTGACTGTTAGCGAAGGGAGGCCCAATTCCAGGGAAAAAGAAGCTGCAACCTTCCTTATATGTCACACACAGACACTCACACACACATAACAGGAAGGAATTAGTCGGCACCCAATATGGAAGTGATTTGTCAGTGGCTGTGACAAAATTGCAGGTTTAACTGACGTTTACCACGCTTGTTAAAGTTACCCAAAAAACACCGGTATACCATCTTTTTTATTTGTTTGTGATTCTAAGGGTCATCAAGGTAAACGGCAACCATGTCCAGTTGGAGACCATAGATGGGGTCCCCCTGAAAACCAGAACACCATACACTTCAGTGAAGCTATTAAAGACCAGTATGTGACCTGTAATATACAACTGTGACCTGTAAAATACAATTACTTTGATGTATTTTAGGTTAGTCTTACATTATGGTAGCCACAATACAGGACACCTCTTTATTTTCATCACAGGGTCTCAGACTGGCTACCCCATTGCCAGTTGTCAAGGTTGCGACCTGTGACAGCCCTACGCTGGGTAGCGACACCCTGGAGCAGGGGTGGCCAACCAGTCGGAGACCAAGAGCCACATACCTAACTAGTTACAACAAAGAGCCACATCGGCACACGGGCACATGAACCTGTTACTACCAATACATACCCATCCTTCTGACACATACACACACACACACACACACACACACACACACACACACACACACACACACACACACACACACACACACACACACACACCTCTGCCAGTGAGATGATTTGTAAAAGTCATTCTCCAACATGATAACAGAAATGTACCCCTACAATAGTAAGCCCAAAGGCCAGCAGCATCATAATGGGCACACACCCCCAACCATCTCTTCCTCACACACACACACACACATGCACACACACACGCACGCACACACACGCACCTTAATGAACGCAAGCGACGCACACCTAACAAAATCACCATATTAAACATAAGGGAAGCGAGCACGCACATAAACACACAACACAAACTTGGACATGAATGTAAGAGCCACATGACTCTGGGCAAAGAGCCGCATGCGGCTCGAGAGCCACAGGTCGGCCACCCCTGCCCTGGAGGTCAGCAGTTTTTTTTTCTGTGTAATTACATGGTATCTTTACAATGACCTTATATGTTAATTGGTGGCCAAGCAGCAAAGCAGAACAACTTAGTTAAACTCTCTAGCACCACCACTATCATAACCAAACTTGGTTCATGGATTCAAGATCCAGTTCTGACATTTCTGAAACAAGCAGCTCCAAGTCCGAGGAAGAGACACAAGAGGTTTAAATTAGATTAACCTTTATTGTCTCAAGTAGAGAAATTCATCTTGGGCAGTCGAGAGGTAGGGGTTGTACACACATAAGAAATAACACATAACACTCATACACTTGACCAGATGGGCCAATGCACACACCCAGTCACAGTCACAACGTTGCCATCAACAAACCACCATGATTGACCAGGAGTTCACATACATTGTATCCACAACCTGCACATATGTTGCACACAGTCCCATAGTATTGCACAAACGCCCATATTGCACACAACTCTTCGTATTGCACATAACCCTCACACTCATCCACACACATTCACTACTCATTTTACACTACTCATTTTAGTGTCAAGGAAAACCCCAAGATATTTATATGATGTTACTTGCTCCACCATCTCTCCATTAATCAGTATAGGGCTATGATTGCCATGGCTCTAGGTCTACAACCATCTCCTTGGTCTTACTTCCATTCAGAACAAGATTGTTTGCCTCACACCACTGTACCACCCCATCTAATGTATCTCAGATTAATAGACCCTTATGTCTGAGTCTGGGGTCAGGAGCGGTTTCTGGCATGGGCGATATGGGCGATCGCCCAGGGCGGCATCGTCGGGAGGGTGGCATCACGGTCACTCCGAAGTTTTTTTTTTATTATTATTGCGCACGCCAGCGCCGAAAATTATAATCGCACGTGATCCGGTTTTGCTTCATTGTCTTTCGGAAGCTTTGGTACGGGTATATATGCACCTACCATAGAAGTATTTGGTATCAAATTAAAGTAGACATCCAGATGCATGCATTGGTACTTGCTTGAGAATGAGGGCGTTCAATTTCAGTGTAAAGATCGCCCCCCATTTTGAAATATTATTTTTAATCTGGTGCTATAAACTTGGCTGCTGGAGTTCCATCTAATAACCAAGAGCTCAAAAAATAAAACTAAACCAAAACAATCACTACAACCTACAATTTGAACAGAAGAGTTTTCTATCACCCATTTGCAGAAAATGAACACCACAAATCCCTTAAGGCTTGCCTGCTTTCAGACTTCAGTGCTGAAGTCTCACACACAAGAAAGGGGAGGGATTTGGGGTTCAGATCTTCTCCTTTGCTGTAGAAGCTAGACATGCATATAGTAGAGTAACTAATAGCTACCATAAGTACCATAAGAGTTTTGCAAAAAAAAGTTTTAGCAGCAATGGCTATATAACTTTGTTTTGTTATTTTTATCCTCTTGTTCTAGGCCATGATAATATGATGAGGAGGTGTGCTACAGTTTAAACACAGTTTAAAAATCTGCCCCATTGGGCTAGTTGTAAGTGATTATTCTCTGTTCAAGAAAACCTATATGGTTGGACCAAAATGTCTTGCGTTTTCAGTATTGGCTAATCTCAAGAAGCTTGAGCAATAGAGCTCATGTTGAAAATGACTGAAGTTGCCCTTTAACTATGACATGACGTTGTCAAGAATCTGTCATAAACTTTATAAACCTGTCATGACTTCTGACATACCCCCTAACCATGACAAATAGGCCTACCGGATGACACCTAATAACAGAAGTCATGACAGGTGTATAAAGTTTAAGGCAAGATTCATGACAAAGTCATGTCATAGTTACTGACAGCTTTTTGGGAATTGGAATTATAGGTAATATTCAGAGTAGACAGGGAACACCAGTCTTTATGCACATTGTGGATTCCCGCATTCACTTTATCTTCATTCATAATTACACTTCCACATTATCCACTAGGCACTCTAGTTAGGGACTCTCTGCACACATGGTATATGCAAGAGTATGCTGTAAATCCCCTTGACAACGTAGGCCTGGCATTTTTGGTGTGTTGAAAGAGTTGTGGTTAAACAATATACCACAGTTAGGTTGGGTTGACTATATTTAAACTACTGCTGTCTGCTTAAGGACAGTGACATTGTCATTTTGAGTGTCATTTGAGCTGGGCCTACCCGTTACGTCACCACTGAGCAACAGGGTGGAGGACTTCAGGGCCATGCTGCTCCATCCCTTCAGGTGGTTGGATGACAGAGCCATTGATCATGCCTTGGCACACCTAAGGTCTCAATACAGTAGAAGTAGAACATGTGGCATTGTTGACTTGTACACACTTATAGAGATATCCATATTACAGCTTGTTAAAGGGGCTGTGTGTGGGATTGCGGCCATTATTAGCTTTTCAAATGCTAATATTCTGGCTGGACTACAACTATCAGTTATATCAGTGTTTAAAATGAACATGATTCCTTCATGTCCAGTGACATATCAGGGCTGTTTAAAGGTGCCATGCCACACCACTACAGGGTATTTAAATTGTTCTTTGAGGTCTACAAATAGGGTATGCGACTTCACTTGGACTGAGAACGGCCCAAGGAGACCGTAATTAGATCGTTTGCAGAGTGTAGGAATAGCCTTCGAAAATTTCATGCGGTTCTTCCGGTTTTTTTTCCACTGTGATAATGGGCTGCACTCTGATTCGCTGCTGAAGCTCGACGTTGTAAAGCACATGGGCTGAATATTTACATTAGTTTTAATTGCGAATTGCGAGGTATGAAAAAAAAACCTTGGAATATTATCATGAAACCGAGAAAGAGGATATCTGCACCAACCTAGCTTGCAGATTGTAAACGGCCACTTTGCAAAGGTAAGCTTACTACATAGTCAGGATGTCACAGTAGCCAACATAATCAGATACTTATTGCAAGAGTAGCCGACTGTTTGCCTATCCAGTCAGATTAACGTTACACTTACCAAGACTGTTGAATTCGCCAAGTTGACAAGTTCTTCTCAAAATATACAGGACACTGAATAAATGATGGACTAGCAGGTAGATGAGTTAACAGTTTGCTAAACTCATAGCCAAAGCTAAACTCACTAACGTCTTGATATTCAGTTAAAACTAAAAATAGTTGCCTGTTACCATTTCATGGATATTCCTTCTTTTTCGCGAGTATTTCAAGGGGCGGGCTTTAGTCAAATACAGGAGAGCATGGATTGGGCGATAATTCTCCTCAGTCAGCCAATGGCTGTAACGTTGTCTATACTACGTAGCACAGACCATGGATTCAAATTGACCTAATTTCTCCGCTATTTCTTTTAATGGGCTATTGCCGATAGCGAAGACAGTATTACATTTTCACATGCACGGTGTAACTCGAGGTCATATAGACCTATTCTATACCAAAAGCAACAGGTAAAAACGGTTTTGTGTGGCGGGGCACCTTTAATGATTATTTGAAGTACATTTCTTACACACAGCTCCTTTAAGCAAAGCAATTGCGGCTTGGACAAAGCTGTTTTAATATCTTGTGGTCCTACAACCTGGGACTGTTAGCTTCCGTGCAGAGGGGAGGTACTGAAATTCATGGTTCAGAGGATGTAGGTCATCATTCAAGATAGCCACAGCAATTAGCTGGAATTGTCTGTCATATAGAGTTGCAGGGTGTAACTGTGACTCGCCAGTTAGTTGACCATTTAACAATTTGACATAGGCGATTTTTAAATGTTACCAAGACATGCCCAAACCATGCTACGAGGGAAAAGGATATTATCAATTTGATAAAAGAACAGTAGAATATTGTCATTATGGTCTTATCAATATTAAATCTAGACAGTTTCCTTAGGCAATGCAGACGCTTATGTCCCTTCTTACATATGGCTTCGCAGTTGTCTTGCAAATTTAGAGTCGATAATATTGTTAGATTGATAGATATTTGTAGGATTTCACTTGTTCCACTGTTTGACCTTTTATAGTAGTGTCCTCATATGTTGGATTTTTTCCAAAATCAATGTGCATGTCCTTTGTTTTAGATATATTCAGTTGGAGGTGTGATTCCTCACACCACTGGAGAAGGTCTTGTAAGTAAGTAAACAAGGCCTTAGTTTTTCTTTTAACAGATGGATTTATTTGGTTTCTTCGTTCATCTTAATCATATCCACCATATCCACCGTCAAACTGCAGTAGTTTAACAAAATACAATCAATAGGAAATTCAAACAAACCCCAAACAAATGTAATGCAAATCAAAATATACAAAAAACAAAAGGAAAACATACCCCGCTGGCTGCATGTACCCTGAAAAGGAGTGAGCTTAAAGATGTTCTTAAAGATGTAGCTGTATTTAACACATTAGCTTGCGGTATTAACGTGACCGCGAGCCAGCGTGAAGTCCATTCAATTGGGAAGTGGTGCAGCACCTATTATTGTCCCTGTGCAACACTTGACCCAATAAGCCTACGTCATCTAAATCAGCCAGTGTAACAAAAATATTAAATCAAATTGAACCCAAAATAAATTCCAAAACATATTCAGATATTACAAAACATGAGGAAAAAATAATATAAATCCCAAACAAAAAAAATAATAAAAAATAAACTTGACTTTCTGGCAGTTACAAGGCCCTCGATTATTGACCCATGACCTCTTTGTTTGTACAGGTTATTAATATCTATGCTAACCACTGGGTTACCGTAAGTACCCTTGGATGTCAGGTAGGTAGTGTTAATATTTACGACTCCCTACATCAGACATACTCAGAGGACTTTGCTGCTCATGTAACTAGTCTTCTTGCTTTTGCAGGGAAGACTGTTCACCTGCAAGACGTGCCAGACGTGCAGCAGCAGGAGGGGGGCTCAGACTCTGGGCTGTTTGTCATTGTAAACTGTCTGAGTCACTGTAGAGGTGATGATCCACGCATGACACTGCCCAATTCTGGCGAAAAGAGAAGCTGCAGCCTTCCTTATGTGTCACACACATATACACACACACACACACACACAAACACGTAACAGGAAGGAATTCATTGTCACCCAATGTGTAGGTAATATGTCCGACTGACATCACTGGCTGTGGCAAAATTGCAGGTTTAGCTGATGTTTACCATACTTGTTAAAGTTACCATTGCAAACTGTTTGAGTCACTGTAGAGGTGATGATCCACGCATGACACAGCACCATCAGAGGTACATGCGCACTCACCTTTACCACTCTTTTCAGGCTGGTGTACTAACACCCTTCTCCGGCATGGCAAAGAGTGCACCTGCTGTTGCTGTGCGTGTCCAAGAGGTGGAGGTGCACTGTTACTGCAGGCGGACAGTTCGAGCAGGTAAGGAAGATGTAATGACCTGTGGAAGATGTGGTCAGATGTAGTCCTTCTGGACTGTATCGCTCCTCATGAGGATGCAACTTTGGTCTGTGGATCATGCAATGTCATTCGATTGTGGTGAGTGATTGTAATCAAATGTTTTAAAGTTTTCTCAGTGATTGATACAGCCACATTGTTTTAAATGTCTAATTATTTATTATAGAAAAAGTTTTAAATGTTCTTTAAAGATATGTTTTGTGTTGGAAAAAGAATATCTTAACTGCAAAATGAAGATGTTCCACATCCACACATGTAAAGCAATTGGTTCAATTTGTTACTCTTTTTTTGAAATAAGAAAAAAGTTTAATCTCAGGTATGCACATTCTCAGTTTTTCTTTATGCTGTCTAGAGTAGTTTCATTTTAATCAATATTCATACAGGGCTATTTCTAACTTTATATACGCTGAACGTAATGATGTACAATGTGTGTGTTAGGACTGTATGCATAGGAATGTTGTATTTTGTTGAATGTAGGTGGGGTATTGCCTTTTTGCACAAAAAAAAGGGGATTGCCTTTTTTGCACTAAACTGGTTGACTATTTTGCACATTTGCCCAAATGTTTGCTTTTACTGGTCTCTACTGTTTTTTCATACATTGATCATATCCTATGTTGTTGTAGTTGTAGGCCTATGTCTTTTTTATTATATGGATGTAACTCCCCTCTGTCTACACAAATTACTCTCCAAGGAGACAGAATAATGCAACCTTGAAACTTGAACAACATTACGTCCATAATGCCAGTTTTCCCAAAATAACCTCAATCAAAACCAACTTATTTTACATTTCCATTTAAATTAAGTCTTTTTCTGTGTTCGCTGAGGTGTCCTGTTTCGTATGAATGGAATAATATTTATGTTTCTCTCTAAACTTCACAGACTTCATAGGAAAACTGTAATCTCCCATAAAAGCTTGTCCATTTCTCATCACGTCCATAACACAAATTGAAAGCCTCATATGTAAATCATTATGTGTTTTTTTTGTGTTTGCCTGTATTCAGCCAAGGAAAACAAACAGAATTGTGAAATACTGCCAGGCTAGCAGGGGTTATGTGGCATTTTGCTTATCAATAATGCCTGCAAATGTTACGTCCACAATTGCCCATATACAGAAGGCCTAAATCAGCAGCCAGCCGGCAAACAGCGCCCTCTGGGGCATGGGATGGGAACATGTCTGGTGTTAGTAACAAACTCCTGCACGAAACCTATCTTGACATTGAGAGAGAGAGAGAGAGAGTGTGTATGTGTGTGTGTGTGTGTTTGTATGTATTGTATGTATGTATCTACAGTATGTACAGTATGTATGTATGTATAGACTAAGTAAATAAATAAATGGAAGTTATAAATACAATTATATTACATACATTTTTACATTTGCACATGTACATTACAATTACCATATGTGCATTTGTGATCTTGATCTCTTTTCTATTTATCACGTCTCTATGTTCCTCTGCCACTGTCCCAATCCCTGACTCTACTCCAGTCCATGTTTCTGCTCCTGCACCATATGCAGAGCCAGTCCGCTCACCCTCCCCAGTTTTTTAATGTTACCCTTTCATTGGACTTTGTCAGCCTTGTGTCATACACCTGCCTCTTATGTTCTCATTATGAGTTTACTTAATCCCTTGCCTTCCATTTTGTCTTTGTTGGGTTTTGATCTTGTGTGGAAGACAACTAAATTTTCTTTATTCCCCTGTCTGCCCATTGTGGCCTTTTGTGTTGGCGCATTAAAAACATATCTTCGGTGGTGCCTGCATCTGCTGTAAATAAATGGTGTGGTAGTTTATTTTCCCCTTTTATAGTTTGATTCAAGTGTTAAGCCTTATTTTTTGATAAGTTTTAATTTAGTGCTAAGTTTATTTTTTCATTAGATGTAAGTGATAGGCTAAGCTTTATTTTTGTATTAGGTTCTTTTTTTTAGTTTTAAGTTTATTTCTCTTAGGCCTACACCTTTTAATTATTTTTACATTGTTCAGCACTTTGTAACTTTTAGTTTTGAAAAGCGCTATACAAATAAAGATTAATATTATATTATTATTATAGACTTAGTGCTGGTCTCTGGTTCATTTTTAGACTCTTGTTATCTCTAGATCAACTTCCATACATCTGAGTCATAGAAAAAAAACACCTAAAGTCAATAAAAAAAATGGTGGAGGGTCGACTTGATTGTGTGCATAGCATAGCATGATGAAATCTGCATATAACCACAATATTCTGAGGTACAATGTAGGGCCCAGTGACAGGAAGCTGAGTTTGTGTCACAGGCCATGAGTTTTTCAGCAGGAAATGACTGCCAAGTCTACCACAAATCACCCATGGTTGGAGACAAAGCAGAGAGTTCAGAAGTGGCCAGCAATGAGTCTGAATCTTAATCTCATTTATAACTAGGCAAGATCCCAAAACTGATCTCAAATTCAAAATCTTCCAATATGAGAGATTGGGAGCAGTTTGGAAAAGAAACAAGATTCAGAATAATTTAATAATTTTGTCTGGACCATTTTTTGTGTGAAATTAATTATATAACTTTTTTGCTCTGCCTTTTGTCTAATGCACACAAAAGGAAAGAATGAACTTGCATGACTGTAGGCGTTAACGATAACATTTCATGACGTGATCACAGTGAACATAAGCCTACAGTATAAAACATGAGGTATAGCATTTTCAAAATGAAAAACTTTTGAGAAAAACAATGAGAAAATTTTATTTATTAAAGAGTTCACTGAGACTGCTAAAGCATGACCTTCCCACCCACACATCAAGTCACCAGTGATGTCTGCGAGACATTTCTCTGCAAAGTTTAAAAAAAAAAAAAAAAAAAGTCACAAATATTTCACAAAATTATTATTCAAGAGTGCTCTATTCAGCGATCATGAAGCCATTGCATCCAAGAGAATTTTTGGCCCTCCACCAGAACATACAGTAGTTAGCTTATTTATTTGATCTACAATTATTTGATTTATTTGATCTTTGTATCAAGTGCTGATCTACTGGCTACTACTCAGCTTATTATGAGAACACGCCATTTTGGAAAATACCTCTAATAATGAAATAGAGTTAGTGACAATGTGTTGTCATTGTGGCAGTTCAATTCAGTATTTTAGCAACATGGAAAAAGAAACTATTAAGAAAATATCATAGCAGTAAATATAGCATGACTTAGTGCCTTATACAATAAGTGTTTGAATATTTTACTTCAGTCTAGTCAGAAACAGTTGCACATGAAAAAATTAAAAACACTTTTCAAGTGTTTTCAAGTTTCATCCAGTCTGATTATCTGACTCTCAACCTCAGTGTCCATATACCTTGGGTTAGCTGATAACAAGTTTATTTGGAAGTTAACCCTCAAACACACGAAGAAAACGGAAGCTTGTAGGCCTAACTTATTGTAGGCCAAATAAACAGGAAACTTACACACCTGTATACGCACACAAAACAACCATCTTTTAACCAGCTTGCCACCCTCCTGCCCATAAATGCTTTTATACAGATATCAGCCTGGGAACATTCTTAGATAAACCCTGTCACCTCAATGAGAAACCAGGCTAGGCAGACGTTACAGTGTTTAGATACTGATGGCAGCTCAATGAAGTGAATCAGTTTGGCGAAAGCGGCTTCCTCTCTAGTTTCAAGACTGGTCCACCGCTTGCAGCTCCTGGTATGCCTCTAAAATAGACAGAACAGTGTGTATGATCATGTCATTATGTGCTTGACCATGAGATGAGACATCAACTCAGCTCAGTGTTGAGTCTAATAACCGCTCAAACATTCTCAGGCTGAATGTTTGTAAGTTCAAGAGTGAGAGAGAAGTACAACACTCCATTCATTCATTTTACAACCTCTGTACAGTGTCTTTGTTTAGGCTAGTTGTTGTCAACAACTTACATTGTCTTAGTTGTTTGTCTGTTGTTTACTTAATAAATTAATAATTTTTGTTATGAATCCAACCTCTCGCCTCCCTCTTTTGTCCATAGTTCATGCAGATACTTACTCTGGGCAGGATCAGTGTGAGGGGTCTGAGTCTGACACCTGAAACAGAACAATTGGAATTCAGTAATGTAATTTCAGTGTGTGAGTATCCATGAGTATGTGTGAGTGTGTGTGCATTTCTGCACATGCAGTGAAATTGCCTAAATGATAAAAAGAAATGTAGGAAAAGAAGTATTAAAAACATATTAAGGCCACACCAATTTGATAAGTTGGTTCTCGGAATCGCCACTTGAAAAAAATGCTAATGAAATAAAAACAAAATCTCCCACAAACATTAAAGGAAAAATCCGGAGTGAATCACCTCATAGCCCTACTGTTATATAGTGCCAAGCACTACTGATAGCCACCTCAATCACTCGATTTCATGTAACGCAGACTGAGACAGAGAAACGGCAGCTAACGGTAACAGAATGGGGCATTTCAATACGAAAGCAAATCGATTAGATTTCATTTTTGACATGCCTCATTCAGTTAGTGTTAGCTGCTGTTTCGCAAACTCGTTCTATGATGCACGAAATTAAATAATTGAAGTGTCTTTTAGTAGCGCATAGCAGTATAAAA
Source organism: Sardinella longiceps (assembly GCA_027497455.2). Taxonomy (NCBI): domain Eukaryota; kingdom Metazoa; phylum Chordata; class Actinopteri; order Clupeiformes; family Clupeidae; genus Sardinella; species Sardinella longiceps. The sequence continues at coordinate 24,079 of JAODXP020004259.1, read as the reverse complement.
CAGCAGGGCTACGTGTTGATTCACTCCGGATTATACCTTTAAAAACACAGTGGCTGATGGCTATAATACTGAAGATTGCTTGTTGCGTTCACGTGACGTCGAAAACCAATCAAATCGCCCCTTTCACTTCAGCGAGAGACATGAAGAAACATGCCTCTAAGTTGTTTGAGTAAAGGGCTCCGCACACCGCTTCCGACACAGTGCGGAGCACTCCGCTTCCAACATTCGATTCCATTGTTTTCAATGCAACCCCGCACACCAGCGCCGAAGTCTTCCGCCGTCGGTTGTGAATTACGATTGAAGTCTATTTTGTCGGAGCCATCCATTGACATCCAATGTTAATTTCACCGGCTACTGTGCTAGGTGCTAGGCAAAATTGTCGGATACGAAAGTGCTCCGCAATGCTGTCGGAACCGGTGTGCGGCCGGCTTAAGGGCTCCGCACACCGCTTCCGACACAGTGCGGAGCACTCCGTCTTCAACATTCCATTCCATTGTTTTCAATGCAACCCCGCACACCAGCGCCGATGTCTTCCGCCGTCTTCCGTGAATTACGATTGAAGTCTATTTTGTCGGAGCCGCCCATTGACATCCAATGTTAATTTCACCGGCTACCGTGCTAGATGCTAGGCAAAATTGTCGGATACGAAAGTGCTCCGCAATGCTGTCGGAACCGGTGTGCGGCCGGCTTTAACCCTTGGGGGCTTGTTTACACAATTAAAAGGAAAAATGGAAGACTTTCAGCCTTTTATTTTAAATTATACTTAATGGTTATGAATGCTATTAAGCTATTGTACCCTATAAAAAGTGTAACAATTATCTTGTCCTCTCTATTTAAAGCCCTCTTTAGTGTTCTTGTGCAGTGTGTGATGACGCTGACTCAACACCAAGTTAAACCGTATCACAATGAAGAGAGAGAGTCCGTAGTAAGGTTGATCATTTACTGAGGTTCTCAATCAAAAGTCATACGGTGAAAACTGTAAATAAATGTATATACAAAATATTCAGTGTCTGTTCTCTTATACAATACTAAGAAGTTATTTAAATTACTTACTAAAGAATAAGGTTCACACAATGTGATAAATCAAACTTACGGCATTGCCTCTAAGAACTTGCATGTAGCTTGAATAAATCAAGATAGCCTTGTGTCTCTTGGCTGTCTGTCTGTCTGCCAGGATCTGCAGCCGGTTGCACCAGCTGAGCGTAGGTTTGATCGTAAGGTTTGGTGTAAGTCACGTCGTAAACCTTACGGTGAAACTAGTTAGTTTAAAACTAAAGCTGCATTCTACTCCGGTTGCACCATTGCTTGTTATGTTGCACCGTAGTAAGTAGCTACTAAATCAAATTTTCTGTCGCAAAACATGACGTTGTCACGGTTGTCACCATAGTTACTGTTGACAACCAATCAATATTGCCGTTACATGATGTAGAAGCAACTCATAGAACGCAGCATGGTTTTGGTGTAAGTTGAAACGTAACCTCTTTAGCAGTTGTTCTTGTGTTGTATTAAATAAAGTTACACTTAATACTAATACTACAGTTGCTATTTTATTGAGTTGGGGTTACGGCAATACTTCAGTTACCATTCTAAGCTTACCGAAGTGGTTAAACGGTTGTCTGAGAGGTAAATATGATGTAAACACAAGCAGTTCTCTTCCTTTGATGCCGCTAACTTCATCAATATTAAAAGCTGTGACATCTGCGTGCTAACGGTAGGTAGATGTTCAGTATTTGTGTTGTTATACCCATACGGTGTACAGTAATCGCAAACGGGATTCAAATACCGTTAATATTATTTAAATAGTGTGTATTGGTCGCGTATGCAGCTCTTCTTAATTTGTACAGTGGCAAACTTAGCCTACATGCCATTTAAATGAAATAAACATGTTAACAAATGTCTTAAGATAGGCTTTACGCCTACTGCTGCGGTGGTGTAACTTTGGGAATAACTTAGGGCATAACTTAGTGTTACGTTGGAACTTATTTGCTTGGTGCAACCCGTTAAAATTTAGTAGCTTCTAAAGTCCGTCATAAGGGCAGTTTACGCTAGAACCAAGCTAAGTTGGAACTTACGCTCAGCTGGTGCAACCAACTGCTGCTTATCAACTAACTGTCAACATCTATGCATTAGAATGTTTACTTTTGTTTACTTATCTCTCTTATCATATCTTAGAATGTAGGAATAGAATCTGTCATTTTAATATCAGAACATTCTATAAGTAGTCACAAGATTCCATGCCATTAGGGCAGCACACCCTCCATTTCTACCGCTAATTTACCTTCAGAGCATTTATTTTGTTTTATTTTTATTTCGCTCGCTCCATATTTTTCCTGAAAAAAATCTGAGAATCAAATAATTAAATTGGTGTGGCCTAAAGAGAAAAAATAAATAAATCTAAAGATCTAAGTCCATTTTCCATCAGGATCCAGTAACGGGTCCTGAGTGGTTTATTCAGTCTTCAGTCTGTTGCAGCACCCCAGTTCATGAAGTTGGGACGAGATATGGGGCCACCTGCACATGAAGTCAAGCCCTCAGAGAGGGTTAAATAGTGTTCCCATTATAGGGAGCCGAAGTCACGCCCTCTTCCGTGTTAGCATAGGGACCTATCGAGCCCACTAAAATGAATGAACAGATACATAACTTCTGGTCCGCTTTGGTATACATATGATGTTTATAATGTTTAAACTTACATTTTGAGCTTCACAAACGTAAAAAATTAATTCATTGTAGACGAACGTCAAAAGTTACGTTACATAAAACAACAAACATAGTCTTGATTGGCATGAATAGTTATCATTTACATTCACATGCAACATATGTGTGACTCAGGTTATAAATCAAAGTGGACCAGAAAGTCACGCTTATCTGTCCATTCACTCTCCGGCCAATAGGTCCCTATGCTAAACCGGAAGTTAACATGACTTTGGTTCCCTATATCCCCTAACCCTGACCTAAGATATTTGGATATATAGGGCTGTGGGTACATAGTTATTTCTTTTCGGAGCAAATTATTTGAAGTGGGTGCTCTGTAAATAAAATGCAAACAAATCAAAATTTTCAAATATTTTTTTTTACTTAACAAATAGTAACATAAGCTTAAATTATTCCCATGAACTAACTGCTGTATTTTTTCCAGAGTCTAAGATTGTAACCAAACAAGCTGATCACAATAATTTCCAGAAGAAAAAGAACAATACCTCACCCACTGAAAATGATAGCTGTAACTTATATAGAACTGAGAATTCACTACTGAAAATTATACTTTCAAAACTCCAGAGTGGAGATCTTGGAAAACTCCAGTTACATGTTTGCATGTAGACAGCAAATTGGGGAAAACAGAATTTAAGCACTATGGCATGGCAGTACACTAGGTTAACCCTTCAAAGACATTGTACCGGAAGTGTAGTGTTTAGCCACATAATGAGCTTCGGCACCCCATTCTGAATTTGATGTTGAAAGAACATGAGCTCAAAGGGAGATTCCACCTTTTTGTGAAAAATCGTTATTCACTCTAATTACCTGGAGTTAAATGTGTGGTTAAAAGTATTTTGGTCTCAAATGTTTTCCCTGTCCGGTAACCACACTTTTAGCTTTAGCTTAGCATACTGTAGGCGCTGGAATGTAATGTTGTCATCACTTTACATTCCAGCACCTATGCTAAGCTAAAGCTTAAAAAGAGCTAAGATTGAGGTACATGTACATGGGTTGTACCAAAATTTCTCCAGCCTTCAGTACTTTGCTACAGTCTCTGCTTGAGCAACAGAACTGTGTCAAAAATGACTATAACAGTCATTTAAAACTCAAATGTAGGTAGAAGAGACTACAATAATCACTTCCAATCACCTATTGCTGATCATCAAAGAATATCAAGAGTCCAAGTGTAAACAAAGAGATTGTGAAAACGGGGGGACTTGGTGGTATCCTGTGCCTTTGTCTTTTACCTCTTTCCTTTGCAGCATATGACTCCAACCACACACAGCAGTAGGCATACTATAAAAATAGCCACAGGCATCACCACAGACACAGCACCGTTTCCTGGTTTAAAATCTGAACAAAACATACACAAAAGAAAACAATATGTAACAGATTCAGTGAGCACACAAAATGGAATACCCTTACAAGAAAAAAAAAATGCCACAAAAGAAAATGCCGCAAAATTAATTTGCTTGTGAAAATATGACTTGGTAGAAAACTTCCAGCAAACGGCAAATCTGTTGCTAAATGTTAAGTAGAAGTTTGCTATAACCTTAGCAATTTTTTGGCTGATCAATGCATTCATCATAGTGGCAATTTGACACTAATGCCAAACTAATGAACTTTTGCCAGCAGACCCCCACAACCTTGCTGGAAGTTTGCGGCAAGTTTGCTATATATTTTCACATGCAAATTTTTGGCAAAATTGCTGCAATATTACAGCATATTTGTGGCAATTTTTATTTTTGTAAAATAGTGCTAATATTCAGTTTGCATATGAGTCATGTACATTTAACTCTATATTACAACTGACATCAATCAATTTGGCCGTATTCCGGTATATAGTGTAAACCGAATATCGCTAATATACTAATAAACCAGAATACTATTTGCTTGTACAGTAATTGTGCATAATGATGTAGGCTGACGAATGTGGGCATAAATGTTGCATTCTCATCTGTAAAGTATACAGTACAACAAGATAGTCATTCCTGCAACTGATGTATAAAAGTACAACGTAAAAGTCGTTACAAGATGGTCACAAGATCAATCACATTTCTAAACTTGAGAGAATACATTTAATAAACAATGAATGACAGGTGAGTAACTAATCAGGGCTGCATTTCTCAAATGTAGTTACGATGATCTTAAGCCTAAGTAGTTCGCAGGTTTGCACGTAAGACCATCTTAACACTTAAGGACCATTTCCCGAAACGTTTGTTGCTTAAGATGATTCGTGAATTCACTCGCAGAACTAAGTGTGATCCAGAGTAATCGTAGACCGCTAACATGATCTTAACCAGAAAGAATTAGGCTACTCAGTGGAGACATCCAGAGGATATGAGGTGAAACAGGCCAAGTAGGCCTACGCCATCATGTTGCTTTGACAGATAGGCCAGCCTCATAAAAAATAATAACAAATTATTGCTGAGTGTTAATACATTGCCATAAGAATTTTAGCCTATATCCAGAAGAAAAGCTGTGCATCTGTGGTAGCCTAATTAATTTATGTGGGCACTTAATTGAGTGCTTCAGTGGATGGCAAATGAACAAAAAAGTTTGAGGTTTTACCAAAGCGCAAAGTTAATTTGTATGGCGGGCACAGCGGGGACGCAGCTGTCTCCTTCTCTCTTCCTCTCTCACGCACAAAGCACCAAAATACACTGTTGCCTATTAGGGATGCAACGGTACAGTGTGCCCACGGTTCGGTATGTATCACGGTTTTGGGGCCACGGTGACGGTACGGTTTCGGTATTTTCAATATAAAATTGTTCTTTTAATGGCTATATTCCTTATCAGTCTATCTGCCATTTTCATTTGATTTCTTTCATAAATTGCCTAGTAGATAGGCTACTAGAGGGGTAGACAGAATAAAATAAAACCAACAATTACGGTAGGCCACCATTGTTAATATTCTTGAAATGATATGAAATGTCCTTAACTAGTAAATATCCTCCAGTAGCCTAGGCCTATTTTATTGTTTGCTCATTTCCAAATTAGGACATAGTTTCACTAATAGGAAATGTATTGTCAGGATGATTGGATTTCAAGTGCTGCTGGTAGCCAACAACAGAATGAGAGGCCTTTTATTCCTAGTAGCCTTCTTAAGGGAAACAGTCTGCGTGACAATGCATTGCATGACATCCCAAATTTCAGAAATTAATTTCTGAGTCTACTATCAGTGTCTTTACAACACCGTGCTGCAAAGAAGTTTGCCTTTATGTTAATGTTACAATAGTTGAGCCTGGGATGAGAGGAACAGAGGACGTTTTTTTCTGTAAAACGTTTAGCTTGTCACTTGTTGCATCCAAGCCCAGTCTCACCGTCTTACTCGACATTTGATCTAACTCACCGCAAGATAAACTAAGCATTACAGCCCCTAGACATCCTTGCGTAATATTTTACATTAGGCTAGGTAGGCTATATTTGCGGTAGCCTAGGCAAATTTGAGCGAGTGGGAAGCGCTATTTTCTGACAACCGGTTTAGTAGCATGTGTCGTAGGCTATTAGACGCATTTTAAGTTATTAAGTGCTTCGTTTGTGTAAACGGTCACCAGTTTGCACAAAATCTACCACAGCAGCAATTCTTCTGGCTTAATGTTACTTACTTTCCAAGTGGAGCTTTTAGCTCATCTCTCTCTCCGTCTAACGTGCAGTGAGTAAAAAGTTTCACACATGTCAGGCGGAGCTAATTAGCATAAAATCACGCTGATTGGTTGAGGGTTCTAGAGCTCAGCATGTAGAACTCGTGAATGCTGGCTGTTTTCTATACCGCTCTGCTGGCTGCATATAAGCAAATTTCAGGGAGCTTCAATAGATTCACAATGTATTAATAAACCGAAGTATTGCGGTTTACGAAAGTTTATTGAACCGTAGAGGGCGCATCGTTCGGTAACCGTAAAATTTAAAGGTGCCATGCCACACCACTACAGGGTATTTAAATTGTTCTTTGAGGTCTACAAATAGGGTATGTGACTTCACTTGGACTGAGAACGGTCCAAGGAGACCGTAATGAGATTGTTTGCAGCCTGTAGGAATAGCCTTCGAAAATTTCATGCGGTTCTTCCGGTTTTTTTTCCACTGTTACAATGGGCTGCGCTCTGATTCGCTGCTGAAGCTCGACGTTGTAAAGCACATGGACGAATATTTACATTAGTTTTACTTGCGAATTGCGAGGTACAGAAAAAAAAAAACTTGGAATATTATCATGAAACCGAGAAAGAGGATATCTGCACCAACCTAGCTTGCAGATTGTAAACGGACACTTTGCAAAGGTAAGCTTACTACATAGTTCGAGTGATGTCAGCAGTGGGAGCCAACATAATCAGATCTGACTCTCATTGCAAGCAGCAGACTCAAACATCTGTGGGGGCTCTGACAATACAATAGTATAATATTTTACTGACAAATAAAGTTATTATAAGCGGGGATCAAACCGAGCTATGGGAGGTGGAACCTTTATGGAGTTGCGAGCGCGCTAAGCGCTATTTACAGGGGTGTTTCTGATCATCTTTTCTTTTTGTGTTATTGCCTTATTGGCATGCTGTTATTATGTTCTCTGATGATAAAGGGGCACGGTATGCTTGCGCAGTTGCAATGTATAGGTTGTAAACACAAATCAATGTCTTAATTGATTGTAAACCATGATTTGGTTGTGACCGATAGTTACCGTGCGTAACAGTCGGGGTTTGCCTCTGACGCGAGAGGATCTAATGATGGTATGTTATATTGCCTAGTTTGTGGGCCTTGCCCCTGATTATTTTCAGTTTGATCAGTGTTTTGTTTGTTTAGTTTGTTTGTTAATTTGTTATGTTATGCACCCCGCCGGTGGCATAATATAAAATAAAAGACAAGACGTCTGCATTATTCCGGTTTCCATGCCTTGAGTCTACCACCCGGCACGGACATCATACCGTTACAATGCCACTGACAAATGTGATGCCGCTTGCTTGTTTCGGTTTCAGCCTACTTCAATAATAGCCAAACATAGGCCTACTGTAGCTCCAGATAGTAAGATAATGCGCGGTTCTCCCTAGGTCAACCTCTCTCCTAGATATTGCTTTAACCAGGCTTATTCCGATCATGCTGCGCATGATGTAAACTTTAGTGAGGATTTCGCGCAAGTAGCATGATTCTTACCGAAACTTAATAAGTGCCAGTTCACCGTTATGCATAACATTCAGTACCATGAGTGTCCGGGAGAGAGAGTATACAGAGAGACATTGTCAACTTCTCACATTGTACAGGTCATGGTGCTTGCTTCTCCATTAGCATTCAACATAGTCACGCAAAGCCTGATTACCGACTCTCATGCAGCAGTTGCGCAGACTGGAGCACTGACATGGATTAAATAACAAAAACAATGACATCCCATACAGGTTCCGCATGCACTGTGTAACTTGAGGTCATATAGAACTATTCTATACCAAAAGCAACAGGTAAAAACGGCTTTGTGTGGCGGGGCACCTTTAATAACCGTTGCATCCCTATTGCCTATTGTTTAAACATTTGAGCTGCAGCAGTGTGCGGACCATTTCTTATTTTTACGTTTTTTCCTGTTCCCGTTTGTCCTGTAGCTGTGCTGGCTGTGCACACCACTCCAACACTTGTGGGGAAATTGTCATTGTTTCATCATCTTAAGACATGAAATCAGTGATATGTATATCACCTCGCTATTTTAAACATGACTTAGAAGTTGGCGTTGAATTAATTTGGGGGAAAAGGCCTACACACGACAGAAACGTTGGTTTTTATTATTATTATTTATTTAATTGAATGAAACAGGGTGTACCGGAGAAGCCCTCCGAGTAAAACACATATGGTAACAGTGAGTATTAGTAGTAGTCATCAGTTGTCATCCATTTTAAATAATGAAGCAACTAGCATCAAAAAACACATTATTTGATGTAATTGATTTATCGTACCCATCTCCGCTGGGTGATTCAGCACCACGGCAGAGAACAATGTACCTCTAAGAAGCTTCTTAACGTGAACATGCATGCACTTTCATAAGTGCATGTTTGCGAAATGCATGTAGAAGAAATTAAGAATCTTCGTAACATCACTCGTTCGCTCATTCGTAGCCGCTAAGATCCATTGTTATCGGGAAATGCAGCCCTGGCTAGTGAATTGATTTTGGTGAGGGGTGGGAACAAGCACATGGAGGTGAAACATGGCTACATAAACAAAATATCAAATGGTGTATGTAGGCCTAAACCAGCGTTTCTCAAACTGTGGGGCGCAGACACGACATGCTTCCGATTTTTGGATGTGTAAGGGGTAATAATTTATCTCTACCATATCAGATTTGGAGGTTTCTAACAGCTACTCCATGTGGCCGTTTCAGGTCCTAAAGTAACAGGGAAAATGGGTTTACAGTCAACACCGTTTTCCCTTGCAGGGGTAAACCTTTCCAAAACTGGACCAAGTTTGAGGCATCAGGATTTCACAGATGTGAAAGATGGCAAGCACCTGATAGTTTGTGTTTGTGTTGAGTTCAGTACCTTGACTATTTGCATACAAAAGCTGTGGTTGAGTCTCCAACAGTTTGGAGGTATTATAGTCAGGCATGGACTGGCCATAGGGCATACAGGGCAATGCCCGGTGGGCTGGTGGCCATTTTTGGGCCGGTGCTGTCATAATTTAGTCATAATTTTCTTGAAGGATATTGGGCTACTCCAATTAAATCTCTATGTTCATGCAATGTTTCCAATTTTCAATGTTATTTTAGCTTACCATGAAGTTATTGTTAAATAAAAATGGTGGGCCGCCACAGCCAAAAATACCCGGGCCATTTTTTAGCCCCAGTCCGGCCCTGATTATAGTACAAGTGCTCACTTTTTTGGAATAGGGAGAGGGTGCATTCAAAGGCATGGTTTTCATAGGAATATCTGAGATACTGAGTTTGACACGGAATGACCCAGTTAGGAGTTAAAGTATTACCAAGTTTTATATCGAGTTTGTTGTCCAGGCTGAGGTGTTCAGCTGTGCAAGTGTAGCGGTGATTCTGTAGTTCCTCTGCTCTGACCTCCAGACTCTTCCTCATCTGATACGTGTCATCTCCATTAGGTAGCAGCTCCCCTCCAGTGACTAGGTGATCCATCACAGGCTGGCCGTCTTTGTGAAGGGTCAGATTGATGTGACGGGGGTAGAAACCAGTGGCCAGGCAGGTCACTTTGACTCCCCCAGAGTCTGGGAGTGTCTTCTGGAGGACTCTAACTCTGGGTTTCACTGGTAAAAATGAAACAACTCTTTAATGAACTTGGGTGACGTTACCAGCCTGAGACTATTGTACATCTCTAAATACCAACTGCAGGATTTACAGTAAGTTGCAGTAAACTGCTGCTTTGTAATCATGCTATTATGATGCTTAGACAAAATCATGGACAAATTTTGATCTGTCACTAAACTACTGACAGTATAGTACTTCAGTTGGCCCCTGGCAGTAGGGTTAAGCCCTTGACTTGTGAATTATTTATTTTTTTTCCTCCAGAAAATTTTGAAAAATAAGCTCTTATCCAGTTAGCCCTTCTGTCCGCATTAGAATGGAGGATTCTGAAACTGAAAACAATTCTTTTCAAAAACAATCGCTGAGGTGGATAAAAACGCTGTGAAATGTGGACGCAAAACATTCTGAAAACTACTAGAGTGGATGGAGATCATTTTCATTGTGAATGTGCATTTTTACATTAGTCAGGGTAAATATCGACAGGTCGAAACACATTACATTGAGTCAAAGGCACCTCAGATTTTACTTTCGGTTTCTAATAGTCAGGTCCCATTGATTCAGTGTAAAGTCCTTGTTCGTTTCTGCGTTTGCGTTCGGTCTAGGCTGTCCCAAATTATTTTGTTCCACTCCCTAACTAGTGCGTTTAGCAGGCTTGTTTGGCAGGGATATGCTTGAATTCACTCTGGATTTTTCCTTTAAAGATGAACAAACTGCTATTTTTTGCCCTCCACCCGTTGTAGTCTCGTAGCCCACTCCAATGTGGAGTCAGCTATTAAATTAATCAGAAACTGTGTTTCTTAACATTTACGCCATGCTTTTTTTTTCTTTTTTTTTTTGTTCTGCCAAACTCATGGAAACTGATTCACTAGAGCTAGCTAGTCTTCTTGTTTGTTGTCTAGGCCATCATAACTTTGCCAATAGAGGAAGCTGTGAATCTTGCCTAATGTTACGGGGGGGGGGGGTCTGCCAGGCAGGGGTAGAAATGTGGGACTGTAGGGCCTGATTTTGAAAAAAGAAGAAGAAAAAAAAACCTTAGACATGTGGGAACACAGGGCTGTGGGAATATAGAGCTGTAGGAAGATTGGGCTGTGGGAACATAGACAAGCTCCTTTACTTTCTTACCTTTTCTCAACACGTCATTTTTCCTCACATTGAGACAGTGCTTCAGTGCGCTAATGCAGATTGGTCCATAGACGTTTGTACACAGCACCTCAAGGGTATTTTTTGATATATGGTGCCACATTTTGGACCACACACCTTCGGTCTGCAGTGTTTTCTGGTGTTCAATGTATTGCCACTCTGCATTATCCACTCCATTAAAAGCGCTCCAAAATCGCAGTGGGCCAGAAGTTTGGTTGTCTAACAGTTCACAACCGGCAAATTCCTGCTGGATAAAGATTCCTTTGGGGAAGAAACAAAGAGAACATAATCAATCAAATGATTTCCTCCAAGTAAGAGATGCCCATAATAAGGAATGCCTATTTTCTTAACACTTCCTGTCTTCATTTCCTAATTTTCCTCCCTTAAAGGAGCCTACTTAATTACCCTGCGGAAATTAAGTAGCATTTTATTGCTATTACTGCTAGGTAGTTACGGGATACCAATGGACAGAATCTTGCACATACTTTTCATCCCAATCTTGAACTTTGAGGAAGTTTAAAGACTTAAATGGCATGATCCAATCTCACTGTTTTTGAGCTCACTGTTAATCTGGCTCTTGCCACATATAGCCTATTCTGTTCCACCTCCACACATCTATCTGGGATTATTCCAGAGATATTTTAGAAGGATGTGCCTCACCAAAAATCCATACATATATGATTGGTTGATGTTCCCATAGCCCTGTTTCCACATTTCTTAGGATTTTTATTTTTCACAGAAACATTTGAAAATAAGGCCCTATGTTCCCACAGCCCCATGGTCCTACATTACTAAGAATTTTATGAAAATTAGACCCTGTTACCCCACAGCAATATATTTTCCCATATTGCATGTTCACACTAACACAGGTAATATTCATCCACTTAGCCCTTCCATCCACATTAGAATGACTGATTCTGAAACTGAAAACAATGCTTTTCAAAAACAATTTACATTTTTAATTTGTCAAGATTGCTGTAGACAGGGCCTAAGATCTTTCTCAAAAGATATATATCTCTTAAATTGAGGGTCTGAGCAGTTTTGGAGCAAAATCAGGGGTGCATTTGAATTTAGATTAGATTTTCGTCTCTGTCCACGACTCAGAGATTCCGGCCATTGACCTCACTAAGTAATCGCTAAGTAAAACTGAATAAGATCCATATGAGATGTTTTGTCTTACTATGACTTGTTCAAATTGAACAGATACTGAATTAATTGTTTGCAACCAGGGTGTGAGGGGAATACAGTAAAAAGTGTTCCAGGAAAACATCATGGACCCTACCTTTAAATCCTGTGAGTGGATTCTGTTTTCTAACTAATTGAAAGTCAGTGGCACCAAACACTTACCATGTGAAAGGTTCAGTTGGCGTTGAGAGAACAGAGCTCTATCTTTCATACTTGTATACAGATCTCTAAAGACAAGGCTACTGCCCTCTGGTGTCATACATTCAGTGTATTGCCTTGATTTTTGGTTTGTGTTCTTTTCATTTGAATCATAATATGCCACCTGGATGTCATCCAACATTCCTACTGTGATGAACTCTGGAAAAGGGCTGTCTCCAATGATGAGAGTTGAAAGAGCCCACAGAGAATGAGAAACTGTGAAAGGAATACACATGAGTTCTCTTTGCCCACATTACCTCCATTTCCATTATCATTATGGGCCCTATAATGCAGACGGTGCACCATGCCTTCGCAACTAGCGCAAGCTGTCATTGTTATTTTGTGCGAGCGCATGGTTCGTTTTTCTGTCAAATAATTCACGTTGTCTAATTAGCAAGTGACTTTGCGTCCTCGGAGGTGTGTCGAAGGTGTGGCTAGGCGCAAAGCGCAACAGATGCTATTATAAAGGGCCCTATTTTGATGACGCAAAGTCAACTGTTGTTTGACGGATGGCGCATATGGTTTTGGGGGCGTGCCGGCGGCTTTTTGCTATTTTCACAGCGCAGAAAATGAACTTGATTCTCCATTTAACGTCCCCCCTTCTTATATACTCACGCTTTTTCTGTTGCAGGCTAATAAATTGTGGTTAACCACATCTTCCTGAACATCATTATGATTTTCCGATTGTAATAATTATTGTTGTGGCCGTCATTGTTATGCTGGAACGAGGACTGCATTACCTATTGCGTTGTGCGCCCATAAAATAGCATTTCAGGAATGCGTGACTGACGAATGACCTGGTTTTTCCCAGTCAGTGGCGGATTCCTTTCTGCGTCTGTGGGCCCTATTTTGCAGACGGCGCACCATGCCTTCGCGACTCGCGCAAGCATCCATCCTTTTTGAACTTTGCGCCAGCGCAAAGTTCATTTTCTGCGCTGTGAAAATAGCAAAAAGCCGCCGACACACCCCCAAAACCATATGCGCCATCCGTCAAACAACAGTTGACTTTGCGTTGTCAAAATAGGGCCCTAGGTGTTTTTCACTAAAAAAGTATGGGTAAGAAATATCATTATAAACACTGATAAACATTGACAATGATAAACATTTTTTCCAAGTCCGAATCGTCAGATAGTCATGACAAAACCTCCTTTACCATGGTCCTCTCTTCCTTTCTGACTGGAGATTGAGAGTGAGTTACCACACATGCAGATGAAGACCTGTTCCTGTAATGGTTCTGTTTCCGTCAACTACACTTTCCTATAACTGACATGGAGTCATTGTGCCATTTTCACTTGTTTATGTTCATGCTGAAATTGCTATGGCAGTATATTGTTTAAACCCAGAGTGTCTCAGACCACATTTTAACACTTTCATTCAACTCTTCAAAGCCTTACCTGATTTCACACTCTTAAAAGTGTTTAAAAAGCAGAGGAGAAACAGTAGCCTGAGCATGGTGATCTGTGTATCCTGTGTTGCTTTCAGTTCCCCTAATAAAATTTTGCGCTTCTAGCCTACCAGAAAGACTAGATGTGAGATTGTATTCCTTTATTTAGAAATACTCCACCCACACACAAGTATAAACAGAGCTTGTACTTGCTATTGTCTTAAATCTGTGAAATACACACTCACAACTTGTTGAACAAGTATCAGGGGCAAGGCTTCATACATGTAGATAACTCGATAGAACTGGTTCATCACCATATATGGAAATGAAACCATTCTCTCCATGCCATGTTTTGATTTCATCTTGTTACATAATCATTAGGACATACCAAATTTTAATGCACAAGTTATACGTTGATGCAGTTGATCAAAACTGAACTGTGTCATCAGTCAAATGAGCTCCAGCTAAGTAAAGTGACCTAGCCTGTCTGCTAACACAGAGGGGGAGAATGATGCTCCTGAGGAAACTGCAAGTTCTACAACTTTAACTGAAGGCAGTAATAAGCTCATGAGACCATACATTTTACTGAGTTCCAGGCAATATATTTAGGTAAGTGACTATGAATACTTTGCAACCTGTATAGTAAAGTGACATTTAAAGTAGACTTCCTAAGATATTCATGAAATATTCAGATGTGACATAATCAGGCGACAAACATAAATGGCAGTGCTGCTTTGAGATCACTGGACTTTTATTTTGATAGGTTATTGGCATTCTATCTTCCACATTTATGAAGGGTTGCGTATGAAGGTGGAGTCATGTCTTATGAAACATTCATGAATGCTTTGTGAGCATTTTATGAAAGCTGCTATGAATGTGTTATGTACTCACCTGTCAAGTAAAGTGTTGCCGAAAATGTACTATATGCTTGAAACTTGAACCACCAAAATGATGTATCGTTTTTGTCAAATTTTAACACACGTTTACGTCACGTGGGTTTATTACGTCATCATGTCCGTTGATGACGTCATTTAGCGACTTAAGGCGACTTTTGGGACAGCCTTTAGCTACTTATCGCTCCGTGGAGTTGGCAACACTGCCCCCTACCGATGCTGGTCACACGTCTTTCTGCCAGAGCTCTCAACAGAGAGTGGGGAAATGGCAGTGAATCTAACTTGCTTTGTAACCTGTATTAAACCGTTAGACACACTTAGGAGCCAGCAAAATACTTTTCTGTTGTGTTTGACAGTTGTAAAATGTTGATATATAGTATGATTTCGCTGATATTGAAGCAATTCTAACAATGTTTATGGCTTTACCTAGCAACACACTCTACCGTTGGCTCTGTCGTATCCGAAACTGTTGGATTCACACCGCAGTTGTTCGGCCCCATTCGCATGTGGTCTTTGTGTCCTCACAGGAAATTAATGATTTCCTGTTGTTAGGTTGTCATACCTACGGACTCTAAACATGCTAATGTGAAGGCGGCTTTATCCCGACGTTGCACATTTTGCAATCAAAGCTTTCAACCATGCTCCAGATATTTTTAAGTTACCGTTTTGGAACCTTTAATATTTACGATGAAGCCTCTGATGGACTGATGGATTACATTGGCAGTGTCAGGGAAATTTTAATAAGGGAAGAGCATTCACTCTGAAAATACTTCCAGGGGTACTGCAACGAGATGGCGCGCGCCAGCAAGTCCAAAATGAATGGAGGTCTATGGCCATTCACTTGAATAGAGTAGCATAATACTAGTGAGTCCGAGGTAAAAAAAAAAAAACTGCTTTCAGTATGAAAAACATGGTGGACGTAGGTGTTCATACCTTTCACTTTTCAGTGTAATCGATGTCCATGTCGTTAAAATACAATAAAAATAAAAATAAAATACAATCTATGATATTTTGGATACAAATGTGTACAACAAAATATTTTAGCATTTAGCTCCATAGGCCCCCATTGTTTCAGGACTTGCTTGTGACCGCCCCTAGCGGAATTGCCATTAGCATTGCAGGTTGAACGTGGTTGAATGGCGTTAATAGGGAGTGATCCGGCTCTCCGTAAACGGGCTCTGGCGATGTCGTTGCCATGTTAGGTTGTGCAGTTGGGGTTGTTTCAATGTTACATAAGTAATAAGATAAATAGGCTATGTCTGATTGTGGGCAATCACTTATTCAATGCTATTTGGTTGTGTCGATGTCCTGAAGTCTTTACTATAACTCGAACTGTGTTAGTCTGAGGTAAACATTTGAGATGGGGACACCAAGTTTGTTTGACGAGGAACCTCAGGAGAGATTTTAAGATCGGTTCGGCGTGTTTAAATTTGAAAAGGTACGTGTAATTAAATGCAGATATCATCTGACATTAGTAGCGATTTGATTTGTAATGAGTGGTTAACTTAGCCCAGAGATAAATCATTTGGAGGATAGATATGGAGAGACATATGGCCTTATGTTGAGTTCAGCACCAGCTTGGTGCCCCACCACCTCCAGCATCAGCCTCATACTGCCCTTCACCACCTTCGTCATCAGCCTGGACCACATGCGCCTGGACTATGCACACCCTCCATAATCAGGTGTAGCAGAAGTGTGCGGCAAATATCTGAAATGCCCTCATTGTGGCACGAGCATGTTGAATAAAACTATAACATCCACATGCTTAGGAAGCATGCACTTGGAATATTATCATGAAACCGAGAAAGAGGATATCTGCACCAACCTAGCTTGCAGATTGTAAACGGCCACTTTGCAAAGGTAAGCTTACATAGTCAGGATGTCACAGTATCCAACATAATCAGATTCAAGATCAAGAGTAGCCGACTGTTAACCTACATCCACAGTCAGATTACACTTACCAAGACTGTTGAATTCGCCAAGTTGACAAGTTCTTCCCAAAATATACAGGACACTGAATAAATGATGGACTAGCAGCTAGGCTAGATTAGTTAGTTTGCTAAACTCATAGTCAAAGCTAAACTCACTAACGTCTTGATATTCAGTTAAAACTAAAAATAGTTGACGTTACCATTTTATGGATATTCCTTCTTTTTCACGAGTATTTCAAGGGGCGGGCTTTAGTCAAATACAGGAGAGCATGGATTGGGCGATAATTCTCCTCAGTCAGCCAATGGCTGTTACTTGGTCTATACTACGTAGCATAGACCATGGATTCAAATGGACCTAATTTCTCCGCTTATTTCTTTTAATGGGCTATTGCCGATAGCGAAGACAGTATTCCATTTTCACATGCACCGTGTAACTCGAGGTCATATAGACCTATTCTATACCAAAAGTAACAGGTAAAAAACGGCTTTGTGTGGCAGGGCACCTTTAACATTCACAAAAACGTTGGGTTACAGATGTAACCTTGGTTCTGTGAAGGAAAGAAAGGCTGCCAGACAGCTAGCCCAGAGGGCTACAGAAGGCCTAAATCAGCAGCCAGCCAGCAAACAGCGCCCTCTGGGGCATGAGATGGGAACATGTCTTGTGTTAGTAACAAACTCCTGCACGAAACCTATCTTGACATTGAGAGTGTGTGTGACGTGTGTGTGTTTGTATGTATAGTATGTATGTATGTATGTAGGCTGAGTAAGTAAATAAATAAATGGAAGTTATAAATACAATTATATTACATACATTTTTACATTTGCACATGTACATTACAATTACCATATGTGCATTTGTGATCTTGATCTCTTTTCTATTTATCACGTCTCTATGTTCCTCTGCCACTGTCCCAATCCCTGACTCTACTCCGGTCCATGTTTCTGCTCCTGCACCATATGCAGAGCCAGTCCGCTCACCCTCCACAGTTTTTTAATGTTACCCTTTCTGGACTTTGTCAGCCTTGTGTCATACACCTGCCTCTTATGTTCTCATTATGAGTTTATTTAATCCCTTGTCTTCCATTTTGTCTTTGTTGGGTTTTGATCTTGTGTGGAAGACAACTAAACTTTCTTTATTCCCCTGTCTGCCCATTGTGGCCTTTTGTGTTGGCGCATTAAAAACATATCTTCGGTGGTGCCTGCATCTGCTGTAAATTAATGGTGTGGTAGACTTAGTGCTGGTCTCTGGTTCATTTTTAGACTCTTGTTATCTCTAGATCAACTTCCATACATCTGAGTCATAGAAATAACCTAACACCTAAAGTAAATAAAAAATGGTGGAGGGTCAACTTGATTGTGTGCATAGCATAGCGCAGTGGTTCTCAAAGTGTGGTCTGGGGACCACTGGTGGTCCGTGAACAAGCTCAAGTGGTACGCGAGAAGATTTCCAAAAAAATATGTAATCTATGTGTCTTACTAACATTATTTGAAAGCAAAAGATGAATCGTTCTCTGAATATTATGAGGCAGTCCTGTAATTTGTTAAAAACTTCAGGCTATCTTAATTTGAAGTGCATAGAAAAGCCCATTTATAAATGCTATAAAGGATAAAGGGTAGATATGTGACTTGGAGAAGGGGCAAGAGGGTAGGTGGTCCCTGAAAAAAAATTCTTTGGGCAAAGTGGTCCTCGATCTGAAAAAGTTTGAGAAACACTGGCATAGCGTGATGAAATCTGAATATAACCACATATTCTGAGGTGCAATGTAGTGCCCAGTGACAGGAAGCTGAGTCTGTGTCACAGCAGGCCATGGGTGTTTCAGCAGGAAATGACTGCAGACATACTGTACTTCAAAAATAAATCAGCCGTGCTTGGAGACAAAGCAGAGAGTTCAGAAGTGGCCAGCAATGAGTCTGAATCTTAAACGAGTTTGTAATCACCGCATAAACTAAAACACACTGTTTCAGTTCATAGTCATACACATTACAATGCTGTGTTGTAGCGTATCTGAGGATTACATATTTGGAGTATGTTAATTAATATGTTGAAAACAGTTTACAGTTTTGCCTCCATGGGTTTACTGTAAGGGCTAATTCTCTTTCAAGGAAACCTACAAGAGTTCAACCAAAATGTCTTGCGTTTATAGTAGGCTAATAGAGCTCTTGTTGAAATTTGACAGAAGTTGTTCTTTAAGTAGATTCATTTTGAGTTCTGTGTAAAAAAATTTTGAGTTCTGTGTAAAATTATGACATTTGGCTTTTTTCTATGCTTTTTATGGTCTTCCAACGTATGTATGTACAGTATGTATGTAACATTTTACTACAGTGAACATACAGCATAAAACATGAGGCAGCATTTTCAAAAAGTAAAATATGAAACAGACCAAAATGCAAGAGTTTATTAAAAAGACTTCTGAAGCATTGACTACAGCATCCACCCACTTCCACCCACAGATCAAAAGCCACCAGTAACATCTGTGAAACATTTAATTGCAAAGTTTTAAAAAACAGAACTCTCTCTCAAAAAAAAGTCAGATCAGAGTAAGCCATTGCATTCTACCCTAAATCATTGTGGCTCTCAACCAGAACATTGTGATTTACCTATAGGTATATATGACTTTTCTTTTCTCAGAAGTCAGAGAGGAATGTCTAGAAGGAACTCTAGACGTACCTTATCAGTAGCAAATTGATTTGTTCAGCGAGTATGTCTAGCAATGAGCCATAGGCTACACTCAGATATTGGTGGTGTTTAGCCAATCATAACTCGAGGTTGTATTCAGACATTGTGGTGTTTAGCTCTATGTGATCAGGGAGTCAGTGGACTCCCTATTCTATTCTATTTCATAACCCGGTGGAATGGAATACTGTTTTCTGATTGGCTGTCAGGGTGTCCGTTATTTCTAGATGACAGGACACCTGAGGCATTGTTGGGTTAAAAAGTTTCACCAGCGTTCTATATCAATGCTCTTTAGAATGCAGCCTTGCGGATCTTCTTTCATATGAAAATAGTACCCCAACCGAACAGGATAACTTCTTTCTAAACTGAGCCACGTGTTTCTTTTATGTTTTAAACACTTGCTTACCATCTATACGTTTTAGTTGCAACCGGGTGATAGGCGGGATAACGGCCTTCGAGGTGTCCCGATATAGATAAATAATGGACTTCGCGTAGGCTGCGCCGTCGGGCTGTTCTTCGCCATATGCGTCGTCCATTATTTATGTATATCGGGACACCTCGGCGGCCGTTATCCCTTACTATAACCCTATGGACGGAAAAGTGGAACTACTTCATAGCCGTGCAGTTACCTGAAAAATAATGCACGTTCTAAATAGTGCATCAGTGGTATAGGCTATATATATATATTATTACAATTATATATATATGACCCTGACTTGACTACTCAGTAAAGGCATGCTCCAGTACTAGAAACACAGATTGTTTCAACCTTTGTTTGAACTCCTCACACATGAACATGTACAGAAAGGGGTTTAGGCAGCTGTGGACAAGGGTCAATAAGTATGACGGTAAAGACATTTTGAATGCCATACCAATCATCATCAAATCATCAAAACTGACTAACTCTGGGTTAAAATAAATCTTGTGTATCTGATCACTGATGATCAGACTCATGACATGAAACGGTAACCAGAATATGAAAAAGCCCAAGATGACTACTAGCATGATGAGGAAAGGCCTCATCTTCTTCTCTCTCTTGATATGGTTAATACGTACACCAATGGCCACATAACAGCACGTGATTATCACAAATGGAATCAGAAACCCAATCACAAAATGGAACATTGGTAGCCGCTTGAATGATTGTAAATTGTAAGGTATGACAAAGGGAATGCTACATGTTAGAGACATAAGCCAGACTAACACACAGATGAGCCGAGCTTTGTTTGGAGTGCGTTTGTTTTGAGCCCAAACTGGCACCCATACTTGTAAACAGCGATCCAAACTGATTGCTGTCAGCAGAAATACGGTCACTAGCATACTTGTCATTTGAAAGAAATCTATGCATTTCCACATAAGATCCCAAGACTGGCGACCAAATACACGGAAAATGTTCAGAATCACAGTGAAAATACAGGAAATTAGAGTAAAGACATCAGCCAGTGCCAGATTCAGGAACCAGACAGGGTTGACTGTGGTCTTCATCTTGAAGCCTGTCACATAGATGACAAGGCCATTGGCCATCAAGCCCAGTGCTAAAATAATACAGCAGACGACTCCTTGAACTATCTCAGTGGCCTTTAATGGTTTAACTGTGTCTGTTGTCCCATGCGTTGTGGAGTTTTCTACAAAATAAATAAATAATTAAGTCAGTGACAAATACATTTATGTTTATGTGACTCATAAATCGAGGATTAAACCCAAATTACAAAGAGATACATGTACAGTATTTGAAAAGACAGCAGGGATGCATGAATATTATTCAGATTATGGAGGTCTACTGCTGCTCTTACCCATTGTTAATTAGACTTGGCCACAATCACCCAATGTACGGTATCCTGCAGAATAAGGAGAACCAGCTGTCTAAAATAAATTGAAATGAAATTGTAATCACAATTTTTTGTCCCAATGCAATTACAACAGGATATCAACTGTACAACTGTATATCTACTCCAGTTCTTTAATACACAATGACCCGGACCTTTTTAAATATCTTTGCAATGAATGAATGCGCCCATTCAGAGATCCCCAGTTAATTTGATTTTGATGATTATAAATCCTTATTTATGAGTAAATAGCGTTTTAATATCGCACCATACAACAAAAATCAAGTTTTAGTAACTGATGTTGTCCTTGCACTATTCTAAAACAAATAGCCTATCTTACTTGTATGATTTGAGAATATTATTATTATTATTATTATTATCATTATTATTATTATTATTATTATCATGATTAGCCTATTATTTACAGTTTACACATCAATGCATGCATACTACTGATAAGATTTTTTTGCATACCACAAGCCATTACCACACTGTTGATAAAAAATTGTTAGGTTTGCGCAATATTTAAAAAAGTCACTTACTGTCTGAAATGTTTTTCTCTCCTCACTCAATCATGTTAAAAGACTGAAGTAAAATAGGGGAAAACTCCCAAATAAATGCAGAGAAAAACAGGAACCAAAAAGATGATATCAAAATGATGCGCGTCATTGCATTAGAGTTATCAGATTTTACAAAACAGTGTTGCTACCATGCTTTTTACACACCATCACCTTGGCAGGTGATGGCGTGTGGAGATATTTCAAGCCATTTTACCCAAGCCTTGATCATATGTAGGACAGCAATAGTAGGTAGCCTTAAATAACAATAAATTAGTGCTGGCAAAATTAACTGATTAATCACGTGATTAATCCAAAAATTTTAACTCAGATTTAAAAAATGTATTTCGATTAATCCAGATGGATAAGGTTCCATTTTATGGCATGTATTATGTTCAATTTCAGATAGAAAATGGCTCGGCTATCAAGTCAAACTACAAAGATTATGGCCTAGCTCCTGACTGTCCAACAACATGTTTTGGGAATCTTTGGGGGTAGGGGACAGGTGTTAATTGTCCCATTTGAGAAGAACAAAGCCAACTATTTAGTATCAGGGCCTTTACAGGGTAAGATAAGGATCCAACATACCCTAGCATCCAAATTCTTACTGGAGGAAATGAGTTGCGATTAAAAGTGATTAATCATGATTAATCATTGCAAAATTTTGTGATTAATCAGATTTTTTTTAATCATTTGACAGCACTACAATAAATACATGCTTCTTTTGAAATTAATTTGATGAGTCAGGTCGAAATGAGTTATGGTTTATAGATGGGGTGATGGATGTAAGAAATTAGGCCTCATACCATGCAAGTTGCTACTACTGTATGTTGATGTGTACCGCCTTAGTCCCACCTATCATGTTTGCAGATGTTTTGGATGTCTTCAGAGAGTTTTTGGACATATTCGCAACAAGAAGCATGCCAGCCCTACTTGTATTTGTGTTGAAATTGCCATTTAAGAACAGATTACATGGACCTGTGATCAATACAAAATTTGAGCAATTTATATGCCAATGGTGGCCTTGTTTAGCTTCACCTTTGTGGGAAAATACAGGAGATAATAACAACGATCACACTTTCTGTGAACCAAGTATTCATGAAGTTTTATAAATGAATTAATAAAGGTTTAGAATGCAATCATAAAAGCTAACTACTGACATTAGAATTCATAACTGCTTATTTGTTCTCATACCTGTACTCAAAAGGCATTATAATGTAATCATATGAATCAATATCAATGAAGTCAAGACCTGGGATGGGTGATGGCCTCCGAAACTCTAATAAGTAGGGGAGAGAGGGTGAGGAGCCATTTTTAACATTTTTCATCATAGCCACACCAGGCAGGATTGCTGTTTTCTGTCTCTGGAGCTCCAGTCGCCGAAATATTAGAAAAAATACAACTAGGCCTACATTGTACTTCTCAACAACAGATGTAAATTTATTTGCAAACCAAAGAGTATGAACCAGAGATGATCATTTTCGTGCGATACGTTATCTGACAAGCTGGTAATAGGCCTAAATGCGATTTCAGTTATAGCTACTTTTAAGTTTCTATTTTGTGGACCCGGCCCCAGACATTCTGCAAGTGGGATTACCACGAAACAAATGCTGACTACTAATGCTGACTGACTACGTGGTGACTGACAGGGGAGCCATCGGTCACCACGTAATGAACCACTTAATTATCGAAGAGACTTCATGGCTGGTAAATTATTTAAGTAAAAATGTTGCCTAATCTCCCTTTAATATGATCAGGAGAAGTGGTAAGATGGTCTTGACAGTGTAGCGACTATGCATGGGTGGCCTTTCACCCATGTTGTTTTATTCAAACTCAGCAGTGTTGGTTACTAGGGTTCCAATCACACAAATAAGTCAGTAAATGACAGAGGCGTGTTTAGCAAACATAATATTTATTAATAGTAAAAAAAAAACTTGGCTGCACAAACAGATCTAATGGATAAAAAAGGGGGAAGTACTGGCTGCCACCACAGTTACGAGAAGTCAATCTGTAATAGTGCATCAGCTGTTAAATGGGGGATGGTTACCTGTCTCAGGAAGAGAGTGACTCACACACTCACACATCGGGTGGTTTGGCTATGGTGCCTGTCCACACAAACACACACAAACAAACTAGATACTGAAAAAGTGATCACAGTGAGGTGCAGATTAGCACTACAAATACGGTGTGTAGTGCGCGAAGAGACTCGAATCCAGTAACCAGCCCGATGGAACAGCTGTAAGACTCTATAGCAAGGAAGAGAAAGCCAGGGATTAAGACCAAGTAGCTCAAAACCAACTTCTTTACTAGGCAGCCAATACTTCCCTGGCAGCTAGTATACAAGTCAAGTCAAGTCAATTTTATTTATA
>JAODXP020004257.1:0-38799 GCA_027497455.2 Sardinella longiceps | reverse complement strand
CTGGAGCAGCAATCAGAGATGCTTGGTGCAGATTCCATCAGTCAGAAGTGTCATATGGCCAATGGGTTTATGAGTCTGCTCAGGCAGTGTTCCGTGGAGACCAGTTGAACCTTCAGTCAGAGGTCCACAGTTCCATCAGTCAGGTCCACAGTTCTACCATCAGTCAGGTCCACAGTTCTACCTTCAGCCAGGGGTCCAGTTCTACCTTCAGTTCACTGTTCACTTTCCTGTGGCAGCAGCAGTATAAAATGAAAGACAGTCGGAGCTGTGCTAAATCTTAAATTTACAACGCCATTGAACATGATTCAACCAATCACAATCGAGGATCGGAATTATCAGTTAGCCTGTATGTGAAGATAGAGAGAATGACACAAAATTGATGATCAGCAGTTTCATCAGCAAACAGACATACACAGACAGACAGGAACATTAAAGGCATTTGCTGATCTACTTCACTCTGATGTTCTTCCAGGAATGCCGCTGCGGCTGGAATTGAAGATGGTCTCAAAAGTGAGTATACCCCTCACAAATTTTCAAATATTCTATCATATCTAGCACACCAAAAATATAACTTTGCATAATAATGGTGCTCACACAAAACATTGTGAATTTGAGCACAATTCGGGCAAGTTTGCAGTGGAGTGTACGGAGAGAGAGAGAGAGAGAGAGAGAGAGAGAGAGAGAGACTAAACTCTTCATTAGGTTAAAAATTAAAAAAAAGTTAAAATCCACTGTGTATTTATTTTTCCAATTTCTCCTCTCAGATGCTACAGTGTTCATGGACACGGAGCACAACTCACCCAAGGGGTGGTTAGTGTGATGCCCATCGCAGATGTGCTGCTGTCTGGGCCCTTTCTAGGTATTTGGGGGCCCCTGGCAAACAGGGGCAGATACACAATTTCTCGTTCTCAGGGGGGCCCTTTCAGCATGGGGCTCCAGGAAATTGCCTGGCGTGTCTGTCCTGTTGCTGCGGGCCTGTGTGCACCTCTCTAAAAGACTGCTCAACAATGAGAAATACTCAGAGATCAGTGCAGCTTCCACCCCACAGGAAAAAATGAGGAGGATGTATTCATGTCTGGACTCAGATGTAAATCAGCCTGAGGTTAATTCTGGAACAAACCATCAAATCTACTGTATGTTTGAAATTGTAGGCTACAAGGTAATGAATAAATAAATTGTTAAGCTTTAAACGAGTGGAAGTGGTTAAAATGGGAATCCAATAAATGACATTGAATGTGAATGGTGAGCATGACATTAAGACATATTATTCACACTGATTGTGAATGCAGTCAGTGAACATGAGATTATGATGGTTTATTCACACTGAGGTCTGTGCATTTGCAGTGGGCGGTGCAGTCCGTGTACACAGTTTTGGTCTGTTTTTCTCAAAAATATGTTAACATACCATGTGCAGTACTGCAAAGCTCCTGTGCCGTTCACCCTATCAGCTATAAAATAGGAAAGAAAAAATTGTTTTCCATCCAGGGGATGAGTTTGACCATCAGTCAGGGGTCCAAATCAGTAGAATGGGACCCATTTCAGGAGACAAAATTATAAAGCAAAAAGAGAAATATTTTTTGTCAAAAGCAAATGCTGCACAAGTGAAGCTTAAATTGAATTCATACAGGCCAATAGGTACTAATACATGAATAAACAGTGAATAAATCATGGCTTTTGTAAACAATTTAAATAAATTAGTACAAAGTAAACTAGTCAAGTCATTTTTATTTATATAGCACATTTAAATGCAACATAGTTGGCCCCAAAGTGCTTCACAACACACCACCAATAAATATAATATAATAATAAAAGTAAAAGACACATTAAAACTTAAACATAAATTAAACATGATGCATAAATGCATACAATAAAAGGTGCAGCAAAAGACAATTTAAAAGAATAATTTATATAAAAGGACTTGACATTACTAAAAAAGTAATTTCTGAACGAATACAAAATAAAATGAACAAAATGAAAGAGAGAAAAAGTGCGTCTTTAAATTAGATTTGAAACAGTCAATGGTGGGAGAGGATCTGATGTGCAGGTAGACTGTTCCAGAGCTTGGGAGCAGCAACAGAAAAAGCTCTATCCCCTTTGGTTTTTAGGCGTGTGCAAGGTACTGAAAGCAGCTGTTGAGATGAGGACCTTAAAGCCAGGGGCCAGAACATAGTGTGAGAAGTTCTGAAATAGTGGCCTGGCCATTAAGAGCTTTAAAAACAAATAGCAAGACCTTAAAATCAATCCTTTACCTGACAGGTAACCAGTGCAATTGTGCTAAAATGGGAGTGATACTGTATGTTGCCTCTTTTTAGTACCAGTTAAAAGCCTAGCTGCAGCATTTTGGACCATCTGTAAACGTGTGAGGGTAGATTGAGTGAGGCCCAGGTAAAGTGCATTGCAGTCTAATCTGACTGGAGGTAATAAAAGCATGGATGACTGTTTTAAGGTCTTTAGATACTAAAATTGGCTTCAGTTTAGCTATGTTTCTCAAATGATAAAAACGGCCTCTGACCACATTTGCTACCTGCTTGTTAAAATGAAAAATGTTGTCCATAAAAACATCAAGGTTTTTTTTTTTTCAATTAATCTATAATAGGCTTGGGAGGTATTTGTGAAATCAGCCCTGGACTCAAAATGAATGTATTTGAAGGTTTCACACACACACACACACACACACACACACACACACACACACACACACACACACACACACACACACACACACACACTATGGCATCTGAGATAAAATCATTCACTTTGCAGGGCTATAACATCAGTAAGTGCATTAACTTCTTGAAAACATACATGAATTACATAAAATACAGTGGCTTGACTAAAGATAAGACGTAATAAATACTGTACAGTCACTTACTTCACATACTCCACATAGGCCTACTAATTACTAATCATTTTTTTTTTTTTTTTTACTTTTCTATAAATTCCCCTGGCCTTCTCTCAACACTCTCCCTCCAACTTTCTCTTTCAGCAGTTATAACTCTTTCTCCCTCTCTCTACGTATGGGTAGCTCTGTGCTTGTCTGTGCATGTGTGTGTGGGTGTGTGTGCGCATGCGTGTTTGGGTGGGAGGAAATTTAGCGGCAGTCGACTTCCTCTTTATACTTGTGTGCAGTGTGTGGACTTTGCTTCTACTCAGGATTGCTACTACGCCTCACAAATATACAAATACTTTGAGGTCAACAAAGGGTGAGTACTTTTTATGCTTCTGAAGTGTAGACACATAAACTCACAGACACACAAGCTCAAACTGAATACTATTTTACTTCTTCAGCATCAGAATACCCATCAATCCGATCTCTCCCGCCAGTTCTACCATAACCAGACCATCCAACAACTGCAAAGCATTTAGGGAATTGGAGTCATAACAATATATTTGAAGAGTTCAGATGCAAAAACCCCTAAACACCATTTTTGTGAAAACTGAGTTAATGATATTGTGTGAATCCTGTATAAATCTAGAATATGTAAATGAAATGTTTTTGTGAAAAAAATAAAATAAAACCTGCTCCCCACCGTGTCTAAAATATCTGTTTACAATCAAAACACTGTAAACGCCTGATAAAAAATGGCCTTTTTCTCAAAAAGTGGCCAAGTGGAGTTAGGGGGTTTTGCATCTGAACTCTTCATTTCCTGTTCTTGCACTAGCAGACAGTAGATATGACCATATGACAAACTGTACAGGTAAAGAGACCAGTCTAACTAAATGCCACTAACTGGGCTGTGCAGTTCTGTGGTGAAAAGTCTTTAGAGTGTTTAGAGTGTGATGTTGGACAAATGTTTTATGCCCAAATAATATCGGAGATGACCCAGAACTGAAGCATGGTTATGAGGCTGGGAGGAAATCTGCAGGCTCCACACACGGCGGCTCCCTTGGGTTTCTCCTCGAATGACACAACTCAGACCTTTTTATGCATGACAATTACAATCTTGTGACCACTCTTATCTTGACACATGAGCAACATTTGCCTGTGAAGAATCCAAGGAACTGCTAGTTTTTAAATTACAAACGGAAGGAACAACAAATATGGAACTCAAAGTGTGATTAGGTCAACAGGTCATGACGTTCTCTAGAACAGAGTTTGGTGTATTGATTTTCTAATCAGTTAGGTGACATTGAAGTTCTTATGTAGTCCTATACAGTCAAAAGATAAATCAACCATCCTAAAATTTTCCTACAGTAACATGGATCTCTCCTTTAACCTAGACCAGCACTCCCCAAACTTTTAACTGCTGAGCTGGGCACATTATTATGCACGCTTCATGCTGTTGCAATAATTGACAGAAATAGTTTTTGCCATCAAGTCTTGCAAATTACCACATTATTATTGCACTAAACTTACACTGATAGCGTATAATGTGTATGTATTATTATCAATAGTGATTATGTATTATTTTACCTGTCAAATGAGACGCGCTGCTCACTGTGTGCAATAGTATAAATGTGATGATGTCTCTTTAAGGCCGCGCACCCAATAGGTGGTTGCACTGGGGGCGGTCCGTGGGTGGGGACTGGCAACATTGGCGGATGTGATTTGAGTGTGTGTGGCGCCAGTTGTCTTTGCTGTAGCTACAGTAACTTGAAGTTTTAAGTTTTAAGTTTAGTCTTTTTGGAACCGATTTAGCAGTTAATGTGGAGTTACATAGGTAACGTTACTGCTTTGAGAAGGAAGGCAGTAGTTCCTTTATAACCCGCACAGATAGAATACTTCGCACACGGCTCTCCAGGAAGAAGAGGACAAACTTCCCAAACTCGCTTGGGAATCTAACGTTAACATACCGTTTGGATCCGGTGAGACCTATCTAATTTTTGGACATGCGTGGTATACCACTTGATAAGCGCTCTCCCTTTTGCCTTTTTGATGTGGATTCTACTTTTTTGTTTACCTCACTCACGTCAGATGTAGCGCTACGCGCGTTCATCTGATGTTCAGCGATAGACGAATTATTTCAGGAGCCAGAAATCCTTGAATCTAACTGGGCAAACGGCTTGTCCATCAATTTAATTGACGTACACTGCAGCCAACCACATCGAAACCAACCGATGACGCTCGTTACGTTTGTTGGATTGGTTGGATTCAAAACAGTTGCTTCTTCGCTATGTCACACCCTCTAAAGCAGCCAGCGGCCCTGATTGGTCC
Source organism: Sardinella longiceps (assembly GCA_027497455.2). Taxonomy (NCBI): domain Eukaryota; kingdom Metazoa; phylum Chordata; class Actinopteri; order Clupeiformes; family Clupeidae; genus Sardinella; species Sardinella longiceps. The sequence continues at coordinate 33,644 of JAODXP020004257.1, read as the reverse complement.
GGTTAGAGAATAATGGCTTGAAATCTCTCTGATGGGCTTCAACATCAGATCGTTGCGCGGAAGTGCCTTACGAAAGTTACGTAGCGCAAGATCTGACCTGAGTGAGGTAACTTTTTTGTTGCATTCCGATTCAAAAGACTTTAGAACGTCCGATTCGCTCGGCCGACATGCCCACACGTGCCCTGTATTGACGAGACACACACACACCGAGTACTGCTCAGTTAGAACTTTACTTGAAGACTGCATCGAGGTACATAACTCCCCTCTACCAGGTTATGGCCTGAACACCACACTGCCAACTAGTGGTGAAACACATTTCACATCACATATCAATACATCTCCCTTTTTTTCAATAAAGGCAATCTTGTCCAAACCATGAACTTAAACCGTTGGTTCTTACAAATTAAATCCATTGTTTCTGTTAACATCATTTTTGTGTCAACTGCTGTAAATACATTTCAGTCAAGGTTACAATTCAACAAAACAAACTTTCTTTTCTTTAACAGTTTGCAACCTTTTTACACTCTTTCACCTTTGACCTTTTAAAGCTTACATTTCCTCTATCAATCTCTTAGGTCTCACAATTTGTCTTTTTGAACCCCGACCTTGTGTTACATCCGTTTGTTCGTCTTGGTCTGTTACCAGATTGTTCTGATTGTCTACCATTTCTGTTTGTCCTGTCTGGTTTGGAATTGTGATGTCATTGTCCATGACCCTGATGTCCTTCTGAGGCACTTTCAGTAGGTGACGTCTGTTTCGCCTCATTGTTCTCCCATGCTCTGTGATGACTTCATATGATCTGGGTGTTGTCTCTTTGACCACCTTAGCCAGCGGTCCCCATTGCCCATCACATCTTACCCGCACTATGTCCTCCTGTGCGAGTGGTCTCAGAGGCTTAGCGGTTCTGTTATACAGTTCAATTTGCCTCTCATTTTGCCTCACATCATTCCGTTCCATCTGATGCAATACAGACGGAAGTCTGGTTCTGAGCTTACGGTTCATGAGCATTTCTGCTGGTGAAAGTCCATTCTCCAGTGGTGATGCTCTGTAGTTCAGAATAGCCAGATAAGGGTCTTCTGCATTGTCTGCAGCTTTTTTCAAGATTCTCTTCACAATTTGCACTCCTTTCTCTGCTAAACCGTTCGACTGTGGGAACAGAGGGCTTGAAGTTATATGTCTGAATCCATATGCCTCTGCAAAGTCTTTAAAGCATTGACTTGTGAATTGCGGTCCATTATCAATTATGACAGTCATTGGAATTCCATGGCGTGCGAACATGGCTTTAGTGTGTGCAACAACCCTTTCTGCTGTTGTGTCAATCAGTCCTGCAAATTCAGGGTAGTTAGAATGATAGTCCATAACTAACAAGTAGTCCTTGCCTTTTAGCTGAAATAAGTCCATTCCAACTTTTCTCCACGGTTCCTGAGGCTTTTCGTGTGGCCTCATTGGCTCCTTTGGTTGTTGGTATCTGTGACGCTGACAAGTCTCACAGCGCTGCACATATGCCTCAATGTCCTTGTGCATGCTTGGCCAATATAACACATCACGTGCACGTCTTTTGCATTTTTCTATGCCTAAATGTCCTTCGTGCACTAATTTGACCATTTGTGATCTCATGGATGTAGGTATGACAATTTTAGTTCCCTTTAACAGAACTCCATCTAACACAGACAGTTCCCCTTTAAAGTGTTGATATGGCTTATCCAGCTTTACCTGACCTGGTAAGTGTATCTGTGCCATTACTCTCCTCAACTTTTCATCCTTCTGTGTTTCTTTCACTAACTCTGTCCATTTTGCATCTGACACTGGCATTTGAACTCTAACAGAGTCTACATGGATCTGCACAGCTTCTTCTGTTGTGCTTTTGGTGTGGCTTAAAGGGGTGGTTCAGAATTTTCGATGTTAAACCTCATTTCCAAGTAAGCCTGAGTGATCTATGTCACTGGAGACCGTTTTCAACTCATTTCATCCAGTCCTTCTGTCAGCTACGTTCGCTGGTGCTCGGCTAACGCAAGTGAATGGACACTGCTAGCCTGGCAATAAAAGACAGTCTTACCCACTCTGCAGTCTCCCTTAGGCAAGTGAATTAATATGCCAGGCCATCGATGTGTACGTCCAAGCTGATACAATCATCTCTGAGGTACAACTACCCTTGAAAAGTGTTATATTTTGCCTACATTGTTCCCTGTTTGTTGCAAGGTGTGCAAGACAGCGGATTGATATTACCTCTGTCTATCGTCACATTAGTCAAACAACTAACCTCAGCAAGGTAATATTCCGCTGCTGCTGAGAAAGTAGTCCCTCAAAATATAATGTTATCATGGCGATTCAAGGGTAGTTTTTCTTTTACGATGTTTTTTTAATCAACACCGATGACCTGGCATATTAATGTATTTGCCTAAGGGAGACTGCAGAGTGGGTAAGACTGTCTTTTATTGCCAGGCTAGCAGTGTCCATTCACTTGCGTTAGCCTAGCACCAGCGAACTCAGCTGATAGAAGGACTGGATGAAATGAGTTGAAAAAGGTCTCCAATGACAGATATCACTCAGGCTTACTTGGAAATGAGGTTTAACATCGAAAATTCTGAACCACCCCTTTAAGCTAGCCCTACTAAGTGCATCGGCTACAATTAGGTGTTTGCCAGGCTTAAACTCAAATGTCAAGTCATATTTCTGAAGTCTTAACATTAGACGCTGGATGCGTGGTGGTGCATCACCTAGTGGTTTCTGTGAGATAGCTATCAGTGGCTTATGATCAGTTTCTAGTATGACTGATCTTCCATAAACATATTCATGAAACTTTTCACAGCCAAAGACTGCCCCTAGTGTCTCCTTCTCAATCTGTGCGTAATTTCTTTCTGCACTAGTCATGGTGCGAGATGCATACGCTACTGGATACCATTCTGTGTCGTGCTTCTGAAGCAGCACAGCTCCTAAGCCTGCTTTAGATGCATCAGTGGGAACCTTTAACGGCTTGTCCTGATCATAGAATTTCAAAACTGGCTCCTGAGTTAAACTGTTTCTCAGCCACTCCCATTCTCTAGCATGTTCTGCCATCCATTGCCACATTATGTTAGTCTCCAATAAGCTTCTCAAAGCTCTTGTGTTTGCTGATAAATTAGGAATAAATTTCCCCAAGTAATTAACTAGCCCTAAGGCTCTCTGTAGGTCATTTTTGTCCTGCGGTACTGGCAGTTCTGCTATAGCACGAATCTTTTCCGGATCCGGCTGAACTCCTGCACCTGACAATTTCTCGCCCAGGTAAGTGATCTCTTGCACCCCAAATTGGCATTTACTTTTGTTTAGTTTCAAACCTGATCTTAGCGCCTGAGTAAGAACTTTGTCTACTCTTTCATCATGTTCTGCTTTTGTTTTTCCCCAGACTACCACGTCATCAATAAAGACTCCTACCCCTTCTATTCCATCAAAGAGCTGCTGTACAGTCCTATGAAACACTTCAGGGGCTGAGCTAATTCCGAACGGCAATCTTAAAAAGCAATGCCTCCCAAATGGTGTATTAAACGTGCATAGTTTAGAGCTTTGCTCATCAAGCACAATTTGGTAAAACCCAGATGAAGCATCTAATTTAGTAAAATAGCATGCTCCACTCATTGTGCTGGTTATGTCTGACTTAGTTGGTAGCCTGTAGTGCTCTCGCTGAATAGCTTTATTTAGATCTTTAGGATCTATGCAAAGTCTCAAATCTCCATTAGGTTTCTCTACGATAACCAAGGAGTTCACCCATTCAGTGGGCTCTTCAATTTTCCTAACGACTCCCTCTGCTATCAATGAGTCTAATTTTTCCTTCAGTCTATTTTTAAGTGCAACTGGCACTGTTCTTGCTGGATGTATAACTGGCTCAGCATTATCCTTAAGCCTTATTTTATGTTTGCCTGGTAGGCGGCCTATGCCCTTGAACACCTCTTTGTATTCTTTCACCCAGTCTTTGTCTTTACCCCTACTTATAGTAGTGTCTGTGTTCTCACTTTGCCCTTTTGCTGCCACTTTCTCTGCGTCTATGATATGAACCCTCTTTATCAGACCTAGCTGATCACAGGTTTTCAACCCCAAAATTGCTTGCCTATTGCCCTCAACAAGCACAAACAAAGCATTCACTTTCTGGCCTTTGCTAGACAGTGTAACTCTACACACACCCTTTGTAGGTATTGGCTTATCATCATATGTTCTCAGATTAATCTTTTTATCTCTTACTTTTGGTTTGTTTACCAGTCTGTTAAAGTCTTTCATTGGCAGGATGTTTACCTGCGCCCCTGTGTCCAACTTCACTGAAATGTCCGTGCCATTCACGTTCAAGCATGCAATCCATTCATCCCTTGAAACACTCTGCTCTCCCTCGATTGCGTCCACGAAGAGCGGCTTTCCGTTGTCCTCTTCGCCGTCGCTCTCCTTTTCCACAAGCTGCACCTTTTTCTTTGAGAAACAGCAGTTGGCGAAGTGGTTCTTTCCTCCACATTTTCGGCATTCCTTCCCGAAGGCTGGACACTGTTTCGGCGCGTGACTCATTCCGCATCTCCCGCAGTTCGCGCTCTCTTGTTTCGGCCTTGCATCTTTTGATTTTGAGTTCGTTGTTACTTTCGGTTTCGTCCGCTGTACGGCGTGGACCTCAACGGTTTCATTTTCCTTGCTAAAAGTCTTTATTTGCGCATTTGCGCTCTCTGACGCTTGGCATATTTTAATTGCCTTTTCAAGCGTCAAGTCTGTCTCTTTCAATAAATGCATTCTCACTTTATTGTCTTGGACTCCAATAACGATTTGGTCCCTTATCAACGAGTCACTCAATGTTCCGAAGTTACATGACTGACTTTTCAAACGTAGGTCTGTGACATACTGTTCAATTGACTCAGCCTCTTTCTGAAGCCTGTTCCTGAACACCAGAGCCATAGAGTGTGAAAGTCAATTTGAGCCGTCTGCGGAGGTCTGGTTCCCGGAAGTGACTCCCCCTTTAATTTTGCCATAGGCGTTTCGAAAGGCCCGGTTCAAATAGGGTTCTAATTGTCCACTGTGTCTAACCAGCTACGGGGTACATGATAAGCAACTGATCTTTCGTGTCGAGTGAAAAAACAAACGAAAATACCAAAAAAAACCTATGGTACAAACGTGTGTCCTTTTCATTTCCCCTCAGAGCAAAAAATACACTACCCATAAGCCACTGCTTACTCCATATCCAGCCGACGATTTCCTTTAACGGTCATTGGTATCTGCTCAGGTCAACGATAACCACGCGGTCGTGCTCTGTCATCGAATACTAGTATTTTTTGTCAATATCTGTTCTTTGTAAATATTTTTTGCATCAGAAGCCAAATAACCATACACAACTCTTTATTCAACGTTATTTAAGTGTACCATTCGCTTGACGTTACCGTTAGCCTTGCTGGTAAGGTGTAGTCGTTAGCAATTTCCTCCAGGTCAAGCCTGGTAACGTTACGTTAGCAAGGTACGTTAGCCAGTTAGCGATAGCCTGTTAGCTAGGGACCAGGAAAACTAGCCTTTCTAAGGTGCTGTGTTGCATGTGAGCAAAAATATATCTCCCTGTCTGCTCACTCCTCTTTATGGTCAGAGCATTTGGTTTTGTTAAACCAAGCACGTTAATCTCTGAATGTGATGTCAGAAATAAAATTTCAAGATCTTTGGGCACCTTCCTCTTAGCCATGAGCTAAATGTTTTGCTAGCACAACTCACCACAACTTTCTTGTCCTTCATGCTAGCCTTGACAGAAGCCACAAGCTATCCCTGTACCACAGAACAATGCCCCGGTTTAAAATATTGGCTTTACTGTACTTTTCTTTAGCAGCAGCCCGCCATGAACCTTTGTATGTTTCACAAGTGAAGAGACCGATGGTTCAGAAATATAATTTATTTTGAAATATGCGACATTACAAGGCAAACAAGTCATAGGCTACATTTTCGGCACCTTGGGCTAAGCGATGTTTAGGCTTGTCCGACCTGCAGCTTGCATCAGCGTCAGCATCAGTGATATTAAAGCCTACATTGAACACCATACCTAAACAAAACAAATAAAGCAAAAGGGCAAAGTAAGACACAAATAATGTTAACACAACAGACGTCAAGGGTTGTCATATAATCATTTCTACTATGAGAAAACAAACATGAATTGTAGCTGCTCATAAAAGCTACCATGCTGTATATCTATGTCTATGAGCTATGCTAACCACATCGTAAACTTACTTTTCATAACGCAGTCATCCGAGTCGTGGGCATGTCTGAATTTCTTAACACAGCGCCTAAACAAAATAAATAAAGCAGCAAGAGGAAATAAGACACAAATAAGCTAAACGAACCACAACAGGCTATCATAATTATATTTTACTATTGAGTGATGCATACTTAGCAAGTTAGCAGCTAACACATCGTTTGAAACTTTGATGCGGTTTACCAAAACTTAACTTAACGTTACACAGTCTTGTAATTTATTATATGCATTATATCGATACAAAAACAAATTGTATCATATAATATCACATCATATCATGATTTTACACAAACCAAACTTACCTGAGGTCGTGATTATACACAGCCGGTTTGATGGAAGCACTTTCGGGAAGATGGTGCGTGCTGTCTGGGAAGCCTACCGCTGGCGTCCGTTGCTGTCAATGTCAAGCGGTCCCCCAGAGCTCTAGAATAGCAACATTAGCACTAGCATAGCAAGGGCTGATCATCTGCACCGACGTCCTAACGTTGATTTTCGCGGGCTTCAAAAAGGTCCACCAATCAGATACGTTGCAGTGGGATTGTGGGATTGCTCGGGAACATGGGTAATGAAGTACTTCATTGGGACATCGCAGAAAAAGGACCTTTGTTCAGAAACTAAATTGAGATTTCATGAACTTTTGGTGTCTAGGTAAGCACAGGCACTCATTATGTCTTGCCGTAGCTAGTTAGACTTGTAGAATGTGTGGTTAAGACAGCGTGGGTTATAATCAAATTCTCACTTGCCCCGACGAACGCTAAAGACACTTCCGGAACCTCACTTCCACACTCTATAGAGAGAGAGAGTTACGACACGCTTTGATGTCGCCGCCAGGCGGTCACGTGGTTCATGTAAGCCTGAATAGTTCCAAACAAACCCGCGCTGCAACGATATCCTATGGTACAGACGCCAGTGAAGACTGGATTAAATGGAGGATTTAACCGTCAATTTAGCGATTTTTTTCATTGTTATGAAATATTTGTGGCATGTGGCACTTTGATACGCGAGTCTGCTGTGGTGACAATTAAAGGAATTTAATATCTCGAAGGGGAAAAGTTTGTTCATGTTAGCATAATTCGGCTAGCGTATGGCAGTAGATGACAGATCCTAGAGGTGGTAAAATATATTTTTGTGTGTAAATTCATTTACATTCTGTATCATGAGGACAGCAAACACTTAGGTAATATCGATAGTTTAGGATTTAATTGCAGTATTGACTGTATAGTTATATATAGCTTCACGTAGAACTTGCTAATTTGGTCAGCCACCATTTCTCTGCTGCTTAGCCAAAGATCTTACCTCTCTCAGCAAGATCGTTGTATTATCACAGTAGCCTATTATTTCTCCCCAAAACAGGTAGTGAAAGTGATTTCAGTCTAACTGTTATAGTGTCCCGATGTTAAAAATAAAATTGCAACAAGGGCAAGTATGCAATGTCATTGCAAATACAGGCTACACACAGTGCTAAGCAGTCCTAATGCTGGCTTTGTGAAACTCTTCTGTATAAGTGAGACAATTGAATATGCATGTCAACTTCAGCTTTATTGTTATCTCATGAACATATATACTTTACATAATGTAATATACAGTATCACACAGTCTAAAATAAGTTTAAAATATAGCTAGAATTGCAGCAATATTTAACACAGTAGGCTACAAGCATATTGCATCACTACCATGCATCTTTGGCCTACATATCATAGTCTAGTGTTTGGTATTTTTGAGCAGTAACAAATCATGAATAATCACAGTAACATGAACATGAGGCAATGGTTATGATAGAGGGCCTGGGGTTCGCAACAGTTAAAGGTTTGGTCATCCTGACTCATTTGTATTCTCTACATTACAATTGTGTGTCTGGTGTGCCAATAGACAGCTGGACACTGAGGGCACACAACTGCTAAAGGTTTGGATATGTACATTGTACACAATGACCACTTTGTAAGCATCAAATAATCTAGGTAATTGCAAAATGTTGGTCACTGCTACATAGTTACAGGACTGCAATCTCGATAAATCTTACAAGAAAGACTGGTGACCAGAAGTAGCATGGCAAGTAGAAGTATTGTATGGCAATGTGTGAAATGTAAATCCACGTAATATTTGTTATGTGTCTCTTAACATTAAATCGGCGTACAGTATAATGCAATAAGAAAATGTTATCAACCAGTCCTTGGAATATAATAGAGGTAACGTGTGTTCATGATGCATGCTTGCATCTAAAACAGAGTTCAATCTCTTCTGTAGTCTTATGTGTTACTGGTTTGTGGAGTAGAAACACTGGGACAACACATTTAAAAACATGTTCACATTCAGTCATTTCAACCGCCGCTTAATTGTGAGGCCAGCCAAGGCAAGGAGGAGCCCTGCACTTGTCAAGAGACTGTGGTCAGTCAGCAAGCATTGGATCTCCATCTGGCATCCAGTGCAGAAAGACCTACAATAAAAGAAGTGTCAAATACATAAATCATGTTATTTGGTATAATCAATTTCAGGGATCAACTAAAGCATTTACTTGTTGAGGTCGTATACAGAAGCTTTTTAGCATGTAGGCCTATTGCTAGGTGTAAGGAGTTTAAATGCAATGTTAATGCTACAGCATGTGAAGTGCTGGGTCATGAGCAGGTAAGAAATGCTAAAAAAAAAGTATCAAGGAATAAATTATAGGCATAGTAAACATAGGCCTGCAATGAGATGGAATTCATGGGATGGAACTGAACTAAAAAGTGTAGACTATCTACACTTAATTTATCCAAAATACATGGTGCACATATTTAGTCTAAGCAGAATAAGATATAATTAGTCTAAGGGTCAAATTAATGCATGCATCATAGGCAGGTGAGGTTGTGCAGGTCAAAAAGATAACTTTTGCAATTTGTGTTATTACTACTTGCACAAAAAGTATTATCCTTTGATAGACCTAGCTTCTTTTTTTCTATTATACCAAGCACCTCACAGGCTGTAGCCTAATCTAAAGCGTTACCCATGCAATTTCCACTTATCTACCACTATTATCATACTTAATACTACATGCAAATACCATTTATGCCTGACATAACTTAGAAATCATAGAAATCATCACAATTTGTCGACAAATCAATGGGGTAGATTAACTTTATCATGAAAAAATAAGTTAGCCACCATGCTGAAGCAATGCAAGGTTAGGCTAACTAGTTAGCTAAATACACTTGGATTAATACATCGACATATTTGGCAAACCAAATATAAGACTCATGAGGCCAACGTGTATACTTATGATATCTAACACTTACAACTGTAAAAACGTTTAAAAATAAGTGTTTTTCATCAACTTACCAGTGAATGTTGTTGACGAGCCATAGAGTTCAACATAGTTCCAGCGCTTGTTTGGAACTATTCGAGCCTCCACAACCCGGAAGTAGCGTCCGCCATTTTTTACAACGGGAGTCTATGGAACTGTCGCCACTCTGTTTTCTATACCGCTCTGCTGAACACATACCTTTCATAGGTTTCATTCTTTCTCGGTGTGCAGTACTGTTCGAATTTAGCCATAACTGCGTCGTACTTATCTTTCTGTTCTTCTGTGAAGACAAATGTGTTGTACACATCCAGTGCGCCGCGCCCTGCTACCGTTAGCAGTAGTGCTATCTTCCTCTTATCGTCCCCTTGAAGACCGATAGCAAGCATATAAAGCTCAAAACTTTGTTTAAACGCTTTCCAGTTCTCGTTGACATTACCGGTCAACTTTAACTCGTCTGGCTGACGGATGAAGTTCATCTTTATAGTCGGTTCGAGATATTTTCTCCTGGTACCATGTATTGACGAGACACACACACACCGAGTACTGCTCAGTTAGAACTTTACTTGAAGACTGCATCGAGGTACATAACTCCCCTCTACCAGGTTATGGCCTGAACACCACACTGCCAACTAGTGGTGAAACACATTTCACATCACATATCAATACACCCTGGTTGTATTTCAAAGACTATTGCCCGATCTTGGACTGGATTTCCTTAACTTGAAATCAATCAATGCAATTAAAAGTAAACCCAGCGTCATTTAGGCCTAACGTTAATTGATCTGGTGGACGTGTCATTTCTCATGTGTTCAGCGCCTTCTGAACATGTTGGATGTGTGTAACTTTACGCTATTGTTTGCATTGTAAAGTAACGTTATTTATTTATTATACATGTTTACTTGAGAAAGCATGGTGCGGTGCTAAACCCTTATTGAATGGTTCTTGGACCTTGAATTAAGTTGAAAGAGAAATCAAGTGTGAATCAGTCAATAGCCCTGTTGTTCCAGGTAAATGAATGCTGTATTAGATAATACATACCAAATAATAAACTGATTACTAATGTTGACTGAATGGGGCATCATAATGAAGTGAAACTCAAAGCAATGTTATGCCCAATTCACTTATTGTTAGTTGCTGGTTAACTGCTTGGTGTATATTGTATCGAATTTTCTTGGTGAGTTGGAACAGGGCCATGGATTGCTATACACTGGGTTTCTCCTGGGCTGATTGTGTCACAGAAAACAAGCATATCTCGCATGAGTTGAACATACTGTTGTGCTAATGTTATTTTTCCACCCTGATTGCTTTCTTTAATGTTAAGAAAGGGGCATTGTTTTTTGTGTGTTAATCTAATGTTTGTGTGCTTTTACCATCTTTCAAACCTTGTGTGTCTTTCATTTGCATCAGGGAACAAACTGAGCTCTGTTGCCTCATTCTAAATCTAAAGCATCATGTCTTCCAACAATACCTCTGCCATTCCACGGAGGAAGTGGATCCAATGTAGCCAAAGGTGGCGGAAGCAAATGGAAGAGCTTGCTCACATGGAGGATGATCAGGTGACTAAAGTAGAAGGCCTGACGTTTGTCCCTGATAAGAGATTCATGATCCTCAGCAACGACAAGACTGAAGTGCTCTTGGGCCTCTGGAAAGATGGCACAGAAATCGCCATAAAGAGAGTGCGCAAAGCCATCTTTAATGAGCCCGAGTTCCAAAAGGAATTGGATATCCTGCTGAAACTCAGGTTTACCAGTCATCACATTGTTCAGTATGTGGACTCTACTCAGGACCATTATTTTGGCTACGTCGCCATGCAGCTTTGTGAATACACCATTGAAGAATACATACAACAGACACCAGCATATCCAGAGCGGAAAAAAAGAACAAAAGAATTTCTGAAGGGTCTGAAAGATCTTCATGAGGGCCATGATGCCATTATCCTCCACCGAGACATCAAGCCTCAAAACATTTTAATTGGTAAGAGATGCTGTTTTTTTCGCCCTGGATATGATTAATTCAAACAATGATACTCTAAGACTTCATTGCTCTGTGTAACGGAGGCCACCCAATCACCCAACTCCATGGGCGCTTCCAACGGCTGAGTTAGAAGCTCTTACTTTTGGCTCAGTTGGTTAGAGGGTCCCACTCCCACTCCCACGTCAGGAGTTTTGAGCTTGCAGGGTTAGGTGGCGGGTTCGAGACCTGTGTGCGGTGCGGACTGCCGTCGCTACATTTGCAATCAGGTTAAATGGAACTTTGGAAATGAAACTATAGAATTAGGAACTCTCGTCTCAGTATATGTCAACTCAAGTCTTGAAATGGTAATTTTCTTATCAGTATTTAATTTTTTTTTTTGCTTGGGGTAGGAATTATCATATATTTTCTTTGATCAGTTCCACTACTCACCATGTTAAAACTGACCTTTTGCAGACACACATAGACGCGCAAGGTTAGCTGATTTCGGTATAAGTCGCATCTTAGACCCGGAGCAGTCAACAATGGAGACCGGCAACGCTGGGTCAAAATGCTGGATGGCCACAGAAGTATTGAGGAACATTCAGGCAAAGAGGAAGACTCGGTTCAAGCGAAGCACTGATATACAGGTCTGTCATCACCTTTGCACAGACACACACACACAAACAGTGAGAAAGAGATCTGTCATTAATTTCAGAATTAATGTACTCTATAACATTATCCTCAGTAATAAATATTACATTGATAACAAATTTCTGTTGGGTCCAGGCTTGTTTTTAAACTCATCTACCCCACAGATGGCAGGTATGGTGGTTTATTATATTCTCTCTGGCGGGGAACATCCCTTTGGAGGTTTTGCCCACTGTCAAAGCAACATTTATGATGGGAAATACACTGTTGATGACCTTGATGATGAGCAAGCCAAAGATCTGGTTAGGAAAATGCTCAACATTGATCCAGATCAGAGACCACGCATTTCTGAAGTTCTCCAGCATCCTTTCTGGGAGAAGGACAGGTACTATGGCAATTGGTGGGCAAGGGTTGGACATTGCTTCAAGGAATGAAAGCTTTGTCATTTAGCAACAGAAAAAGTCCTAAACTGGAAGGTTTTATTTAAGTTAATACAACTTGTTAATGTGGGCTAAATTATTTAAATCTGGTTAATACAGTGTTTGTCTGTGTACAATGAAATGGTGAAGTGAACTTCCTGTCATTCTCTCAATTCAACACTTATTCTGCAACATCCCCATCACTAAATACTCACTTCTCCTTCCCTCTAACATAGCCATCACTGAATACTCACTCACTCTCTCCTTCCCTCCAACAGTTCTCTGCCTGCAACTTCTTCAAGAAAGAGACGGGCTGCCTCCCCCATCCCAGACCAGGTAGGGGGGCAGAACAAGAAGATGTCTGGAGGCCAGACCCAAGAGATGAGAACAGTGACCGAGTCTAGCCTGAGAGATGAGCAGGTCCCTGGAAGTCAAACCCAAGAGATGAGAACAGTGACTGAGTCTAGCCTCGGAACAACCAACTCATCCAATGCAGCCGAGCTAGATGGACAGGTGAGAACAATGATAGACTCTAGCCTAATAGATGTGGGCCGGACTTCCCAACTTGCTAATGTTTGACTGTTGGTGTTTGTTTATAGTCACGCAAATTGCCTATTGAGAAGCTAGTAAATGCTCTGGACGAGTTGACTTCTAAAGAGCTGAAACGGTTCAAGATGTACTTGTCTGAGGACGTCCTAAAGGGTTATAGGCCCATCCCCAAAGGACGACTGGAGGACAAAGATGCCACGGATGTGTCCTCCATAATGCAGGAGGCATATATGAATGAGGGCGCAATGAAAATAACTCAGACCATCCTGAGGAAAATGGCGCTCAACGTGCTTGCAGACAAGTTTAACACTGAAATGTAAGTGTCTAATAACAATTTAAAACTATTAACTTATATTTAACAGGAGGTAGCTGCTATTTACATATTTCACAGACTAGTCAGAAAAACATAACTATAAAAGGTTATTTACACTGAATTGAATGGATTATTCATTGAGCTGAGAGTTTCCATATTTTCTGAAGAGATTGCTGACATCTCAGTGTCCTTATTGTGCCCTTGTATGTATAGAGAATGTGTATGCTTAGATATAGGCTAGTGTTTATGTATTGATATAATGTGTTTGTGTAGATAGTGTGAGTAGTTATTATAGCCACCGTTATTTTGATCCCATCTCCTTACAACACACAACGACCTGATACCCTCATAATCCTCTATCCTGTTTCATATAGAAAATGACCCCCAGTTCATCATATTCAGCAGTTAGGAAATACTTACCTAGACATATAGAGATTGCTCATCTCATTTTACATATTGCCTTTGGGGAACGTAATGCACTTGGAGAAATCAAGGCTTGCAAGCATATTTACAATTGAGCTGTAGACAAAAAGGAAAATGGAATATACTGGTCATAAATATATATTTTTTTTGACATTCTCAGCGAGACACTATGTGTTTTCTTTAATAACTTTCATTCAAGCAATCTAGTTAATATGTAATTCTCCAGTTTGTAATAGCGTAATGAAGGCTATGATAAATGGAGCAGGGCCTGTGGTTTGCTATGCCATAGGTAAACAAAATACGCCCCTAAAAAGAAATCTGCGCCATGATTTGTCGTCAAGGATTACAACCGGAAATCCACATTTTGTCTGTTTGCTGCCGAAATACAAGAACTATCCTTCCTCAGTGTAATTTTTGGTTCATAGTGAACCTGCAAGCAATGCCAGCCCATGTTACCTTGCCTGACGTACCCATAATTCTTTACATTTTCAAGACGTTTCTGCCCAATTTGTCAAATGTCTGAGCAATCACAGACAGACATGAATATTTAAGGCATTTGCTGATCTACTTAATTCTCATGTTGTTCCAGGAATGTAGCTGCAGCTGGAATGAAAGATGGTGAGACCATAATGCATTTTGCCCATAGCTATACCTTAGTTTTTACCTTAGCAGTCATTATGTCATTATGAAGTTATTATGAATTTTTTATTTATGTATAAGAAAATACACTTGGGACAGACAGATTTTGAGACTCTGACATAGAATATTGATTAGTAAACTGATGGCTATGTGTGTGTGGGTGGGGGAGCGAGAAAGAGAGAGAGGCCATCAATACACTATAAACTCTTGCATTTCTGGTTATATTAAATCCACTGTGTGTTTATTATTGCATCTTTTCCTCTCAGATACAGCAGCGTTTGTGGACAAGCACAGAGTAAAGCTCATTCAGAGGGTGACTAGTGTGATGCCCATTGCAGATGTGCTGATCTCCAAAGGAGTGCTCAACCAGGAGAAATACTCACAGGTCAGCACAGCTGCCACCACACAGGGGAAGATGAGGAAGATGTATTCATATCTGGACTCAGCTGGACCTAAGGGGAAAGCAGTCTTCTATGAAGCTCTGCTGCAGGAGGAGCCCTTTCTGGTCGACGACCTGAGGAATTAAGGACTTAACAATCTGTCATTAGAGAAAACACCATTCACTCACAAGGATATTAATAAAGACATATAGAATAAAAACTTGTCAAGGAATGCAGATTTCAGATGGACGTCAGATTTCTTTTTCAACAATGTCAATTATTATTATTTTCACAATCTTGTACTGTATCACCTGTTGGGGCAGGGCAGTGAATCTGCCATTAGACTTCTAGAATCATTACATTACTGTAAAAAGAGTACTTGATGAAAAAGCCGTTTCATTGCAAGATCCTAGAAACACAGAATTTATGGGGATTTAAATGTCTTAAGACTTTTCAAACTTGGGTTTGGTGTATAAGATCAGAAACAGCCTGGGTTTTCTCTGTTATTGCCCTACTCTATTATTGACTGCAGGATACCTTTGTTCATACAACCTTTAGACAAACTGCCACTACCTCTGTGAATTGCAATAAGAGACAATAGGGAGCGACAGTTCTGTCAACATGTTATATGCTCAATTGAAAACTTCTCTGAAGACTTCTGCTTTATTCTCACCATGGTGCTCACCAAGTGTTTCTCTACATTTTTTTCTCTGCCAGGGTACTACAGATACTGTGCAAATAGCCAGAGGTTAATTCTAGTACAATCCATCAAATGTAATGTATGTTTGTACAAGGTAATGAATAAATAAATTAGATTTTTGATTTAATTACTTTACCAGCTCCGATTTAAAACAGAAGAAGATGATACAGTTCAATATCACACCATCTCAAGTCAAGATTCCACATTCTGGTCCCAAAAAAACCCCCAGAGAGATGGATGGCACCAACTGTTAAGTAGACTATAATGGTACATTAGACCATAGGATGAATGAAGTACTTGTTATGTCACTCTTTCTTAAGTTTAAGTTTAAGCATAGCCCTGCTGCTCAAGTAAGTTTAAGCATAGCCCTGCTGCACGAGTAAGTTTAAGCATAGCCCTGCTCCACGAGCCTTCTAACAGCAATATATTTTGCATGAAATGAAAGAATTTCAAACAGCATAGACCTAACGCAAATGCGAAACACTTTACATTGAGTCAATGTAACCTCAGATCTTACTTTCGGTTTCCAAGAGTCAGGTCCCATTGATTCAGTGTAAAGTGCCTGTTCACTTCTGCATTCGCGTTCGGTCTGTGTTGTACCAAATTATTTTGTTCCACACGCTAACTGGCGCATTTAGCAAGCTCTTTCAACAGGGCTATGCTTGAATTCACTCTGGTATTTTCCTTTAAGTTGTCAAATGTACCACATGAGCTGCAGACACAGTGATTCCTGACGCGCATGGCATGAGATGTAATTCTGTTTTGAAGAATCTTTAGTTATGAATTTAAAATATTCACTTTACACGGTTCACAGTCACACGATTCACACGGTAAGAAAACATTATGCTCCTGTGCCTAGCGCAGCTCTCTCTCTCTGAATGACTCCACATGCTCAGGTACATGAAATTAAGGAAGCATCATCAAATACACTGTGCATCAACAATCCTTAATATTAATTAGGCTACACAATGCCATGAAATAAGCATTACACAATATATAAATAATAAAAGTAAATGGTAAATTATTAATTCTACTTTATGGCTCTTACAGTACTAGTTTATCTTATCCTATCAAATAGATAAAAATACGAATATGCATCAAATAAAAAGAATTGAAAAAGCAAATGCAGCAAACAAATGATGCTTACATTTAATTCATACACTAGCAATTGAAATATTAATGAACAGTGAATAAATCATGGGTTTGTATAGTTTTGTAACAATCGAAATAAAGTGATAATAGACTTGAGAAGTACCTGGATTTGTATATATTTGTAGTATTGTATTTGTAGACAGTGAGTCTGAGGTTCAATCATTAATCTGCAGAATGTAAAATTATTATTATATGGACAAATCCGGTGTGAATCACTCAATGGCCCTGTTATTCTAGGTACCTGGATGCTGTCTGTGAGAAACAGAATGAGAAAATGTGATGACATAAACCGAATAACTAACTGATGACTAATGCTGACTGATTGGGGCATAGTGAAATGAAACTGAAAGTACAAATGTAAGTTGTTGTTGACGGAGTGGCAAGTTTGAGGCCCGAGTGCGGTGAGAATGGCTCCGGCTACAATAGCACAGGATTCTCAGAGTGTTGGGCAAGCTCAGGTAACCCATCTGGTCCCATTGGTCTTGCCAATACTTCTGTACATACAGTCTCTGTAGTGTCAGACCCAATGGTCAGACCACACCAGCTTACTGTCTCCTCTACTGAACGGTATACTGGAGATGCAGGTTAAAGCACGTTGCTATGACCCCCAGGTGGATATGCAAATATGCAAATGGCCACACACACACACACACACACACACACACACACACACACACACACACACACAGACACACATTTCCTGGGGCAGCAATCAGAAATTCTTTGTGCTCAACCAAAAGTGTCATATCATATGGCCAATAGGTTTATGAGTCTGCTGCAGTGTTCTGTGGAGAACTGTTGAACCATCAGCCAGGGGCCCATTTCTACCTTCATTTTGGGTTCCAACCGAGAGAAAACCCTGAAGTTGGCAAACCAAGTGTGCATATGGGTGGGTGTGGTTAAAGGACAGGGTGGGACATGGCACTAAATTGTTTCCTCATTTCCTGCCGCAATCTCTGACAGTGCCTGTGATTATTGACACATACCGTCTCCACTGCTAAGACTTGGAGTTTACAATTAACAAAGGTAAGTTATACAAATTATAAACTTTAATATTAATGGGCCTCACCATTCTTACAAACAAATTTGTTCTTAAACCCCACTTGCATATTTTTATAAGGACCCTGGCATTCACCTATGTTTCCTGATCTGGAAATTTGTTCTTAAACAACTTCTTGAACTCACCAGACCAGTCTTACGAACACACAAATGACTAGTTACTGCAGTTTGTTCATTTTATACATCAAGGCTATTTTAATATAATGCATTGGTGTTTTATAAGTAGCCTAGAATTAAATGTTTTTGTACTTATTATATATTTTAATCTGGCTATTTAAGACTCATTTTCATGGCCATCGTTGGCCTTATCAAAAGGACATAGGTTGCCGGTTAGCCTATCTGTTACTTCATGGAGAACTTGTGAATCGCACTTCTAGAGAAGGAAGGACATGTTTTGTGTTTCATCATCATCAAATGTATGTACAGTATACAGACTTCTGGAGACATGAGGGTATAAATGTATAGATCTATAGTCGACTATAGTAGACTGTTTGTCCCTGATGTATAGATGTACAGTATATAGATTAATATAGACTGTCTGTCTTCTATTGATATCCCTTACATTGTGTCCAAACAACCCTGAGTTTTTAAAGCTTGTAATTCCGAGAAACAGGCGGGAAACCGAGAAAGAGAAACCGAAACCATATGTGTAAAGTGGATGAGTACGTTGTGTACAACTCAGTGTGATCATTGGCCTCTTTTTATATGGTGCATCAGTTGAGGAAGTGACTATTGATCTCTTGGCAGCTTTCGTCAGGTATACATTAGCTATCTCTAGACTACCATTCATTCAGACCATACACCATCAGTGATAAATCTGGACTTAAATTGACACCAAAATACTGTTGGCCTATGCGTTTGCTGTGTTCAGATATCAAGATAGATTTTCAAACAGTCAGTTAATTAAGCTTTACGACATGAGTATTTTAATGTAAACAGCGAATCAAGGCATGCATGGGGTGTGCTCTGCACCAGTTAATGTCAAGAAGCGGTTTCAGACAGTCAGTGGCGCCTCCAGGCGTACGGCTGTACGCACTGTGCGTACCCTCGGGGAGAGAGAGAGAGAGAGAGAGAGAGAGAGAGAGAGAGAGAGAGAGAGACGCGCAAGCGAGAATCGGGCGGAGAGATTTGTCATTTGTCATGAGATTTGTCAAGTTCTGAAGTAGCCTACTGAAATGTTTTAAAGGTGTCAATAGGCATATTTATTTTTAGGAGTTAATAGGCTTGCATGGCCGTAGGCTATCTATCGACGACATGATGCGATTTCGCTCTAGTCTATTCTATTTGTGATTAATGTTTTCATGTAGGCTATTCGCTCGAGAAAAGCGGTAGGGCTTAGCCTTTTTATGATATCACTCTAGGCCAGTGGTTCTCAAACTTTTTCTGTCATTCCCCACTTTGGAAGGCAGAGAATTTTCACGCCCCACCTGGAAGGCTCAATTTGCGCACAATACACCGTGAGGAATACTTTGCGAGTAGCCTACAGGATTTTTGTCAATGTTAGAATTTTCATGTTACTAATTCAAAGCCAAATTTCTCTTGAACCCCTAATCAGCAACTAGCAGATAACACCATTGGAAAGCTCAATTTACTGTCATATGTGCATATCTGACAAATAGCAGTTAATTCGGGGGCATGGATGGTGTGACCGTTGGTCGATCGCAAAGATATGTTTCGCGCCCCACCTGTCTTGTGTCTGCGCCCCACAGTTTGAGAAACATGCTCTAGGGCTATGCATTATAGTAATGTAGTGGGCACCCTTTGTTTCGCGCGCCAGTGGAAGGGAAAGGGCAGGGGGAGAGGCCCTGTCCCTACACCGGGCAGCTATAGTGCAAGAAGTTGGTGAAGTCTAAACCACGCCAGTAATTCCTTCGAAATAAGCCTACATTTCAAAACAACAGCATCAAAGCGCTTAGACCTAATTGATGCATGCATGATGTCCTCTACCTTCCAAGACACGTCCTTGCCATATAATGACAGGTTTAAAAAAAAAAAGGTGGTGCTCCCCATCATTTAACGCGGTGCCGCCCGCGGGCATGTGTGTGTGAAGGCAACAAAAGTTCACTGTCGAGTTTATCGTTCATAGTCTATGTAGGCTAGATTATGTTCATGTAGGTCAATTCAATTTCAAGTTCACGTTGTATATAAGAAGATTTTTACAGAAGAACTGCTGACGCACACACACTTTTTTTTTTTTTTTTTGCGGGGGGTTTGTGCGTACCCTACAGTTCAATCCTGCAGGCGCCCCTGAATAGCCCTGTTGTTCCAGGTAAATGAATGCTGTATTAGATAATACATACCAAATAATAAACTGATTACTAATGTTGACTGAATGGGGCATCATAATGAAGTGAAACTCAAAGCAATGTTATGCCCAATTCACTTATTGTTAGTTGCTGGTTAACTGCTTGGTGTATATTGTATCGAATTTTCTTGGTGAGTTGGAACAGGGCCATGGATTGCTATACACTGGGTTTCTCCTGGGCTGATTGTGTCACTATAGTGTGCAGACCTTCTGATCTGAAGAAAACAAGCATATCTCGCATGAGTTGAACATACTGTTGTGCTAATGTTATTTTTCCACCCTGATTGCTTTCTTTAGTGTTAAGAAAGGGGCATTGTTTTTTGTGTGTTAATCTAATGTTTGTGTGCTTTTACCATCTTTCAAACCTTGTGTGTCTTTCATTTGCATCAGGGAACAAACTGAGCTCTGTTGTCTCATTCTAAATCTAAAGCATCATGTCTTCCAACAATACCTCTGCCATTCCACGGAGGAAGTGGATCCAATGTAGCCAAAGGTGGCGGAAGCAAATGGAAGAGCTTGCTCACATGGAGGATGATCAGGTGACTAAAGTAGACGGCCTGACGTTTGTCCCTGATAAGAGATTCATGATCCTCTGCAACGACAAGACTGAAGTGCTCTTGGGCCTCTGGAAAGATGGCACGGAAATCGCCATAAAGAAAGTGCGCAAAGCCATCTTTAATGAGCCCGAGTTCCAAAAGGAATTGGATATCCTGCTGAAACTCAGGTTTACCAGTCATCACATTGTTCAGTATGTGGACTCTACTCAGGACCATTATTTTGGCTACGTCGCCATGCAGCTTTGTGAATACACCATTGAAGAATACATACAACAGACACCAGCATATCCAGAGCGGAAAAAAAGAACAAAAGAATTTCTGAAGGGTCTGAAAGATCTTCATGAGGGCCATGATGCCATTATCCTCCACCGAGACATCAAGCCTCAAAACATTTTAATTGGTAAGAGATGCTGTTTTTTTCGCCCTGGATATGATTAATTCAAACAATGATACTCTAAGACTTCATTGCTCTGTGTAACGGAGGCCACCCAATCACCCAACTCCATGGGCGCTTCCAACGGCTGAGTTAGAAGCTCTTACTTTTGGCTCAGTTGGTTAGAGCGTCCCACTCCCACGTCAGGAGTTTTGAGCTTGCAGGGTTAGGTGGCGGGTTCGAGACCTGTGTGCGGTGCGGACTGCCGTCGCTACATTTGCAATCAGGTTAAATGGAACTTTGGAAATGAAACTATAGAATTAGGAACTCTCGTCTCAGTATATGTCAACTCAAGTCTTGAAATGGTAATTTTCTTATCAGTATTTAATTTTTTTTTTGCTTGGGGTAGGAATTATCATATATTTTCTTTGATCAGTTCCACTACTCACCATGTTAAAACTGACCTTTTGCAGACACACATAGACGCGCAAGGTTAGCTGATTTCGGTATAAGTCGCATCTTAGACCCGGAGCAGTCAACAATGGAGACCGGCAACGCTGGGACAAATTCCTGGATGGCCACAGAAGTATTGAGGAACATTCAGGCAAAGAGGAAGACTCGGTTCAAGCGAAGCACTGATATACAGGTCTGTCATCACCTTTGCACAGACACACACACACAAACAGTGAGAAAGAGATCTGTCATTAATTTCAGAATTAATGTACTCTATAACATTATCCTCAGTAATAAATATTACATTGATAACAAATTTCTGTTGGGTCCAGGCTTGTTTTTAAACTCATCTACCCCACAGATGGCAGGTATGGTGGTTTATTATATTCTCTCTGGCGGGGAACATCCCTTTGGAGGTTTTGCCCACTGTCAAAGCAACATTTATGATGGGAAATACACTGTTGATGACCTTGATGATGAGCAAGCCAAAGATCTGGTTAGGAAAATGCTCAACATTGATCCAGATCAGAGACCACGCATTTCTGAAGTTCTCCAGCATCCTTTCTGGGAGAAGGACAGGTACTATGGCAATTGGTGGGCAAGGGTTGGACATTGCTTCAAGGAATGAAAGCTTTGTCATTTAGCAACAGAAAAAGTCCTAAACTGGAAGGTTTTATTTAAGTTAATACAACTTGTTAATGTGGGCTAAATTATTTAAATCTGGTTAATACAGTGTTTGTCTGTGTACAATGAAATGGTGAAGTGAACTTCCTGTCATTCTCTCAATTCAACACTTATTCTGCAACATCCCCATCACTAAATACTCACTTCTCCTTCCCTCTAACATAGCCATCACTGAATACTCACTCACTCTCTCCTTCCCTCCAACAGTTCTCTGCCTGCAGCTTCTTCAAGAAAAAGACGGGCTGCCTCCCCCATCCCAGACCAGGTAGGGGGGCAGAACAAGAAGATGTCTGGAGGCCAGACCCAAGAGATGAGAACAGTGACCGAGTCTAGCCTGAGAGATGAGCAGGTCCCTGGAAGTCAAACCCAAGAGATGAGAACAGTGACTGAGTCTAGCCTCGGAACAACCAACTCATCCAATGCAGCCGAGCTAGATGGACAGGTGAGAACAATGATAGACTCTAGCCTAATAGATGTGGGCCGGACTTCCCAACTTGCTAATGTTTGACTGTTGGTGTTTGTTTATAGTCACGCAAATTGCCTATTGAGAAGCTAGTAAATGCTCTGGACGAGTTGACTTCTAAAGAGCTGAAACGGTTCAAGATGTACTTGTCTGAGGACGTCCTAAAGGGTTATAGGCCCATCCCCAAAGGACGACTGGAGGACAAAGATGCCACGGATGTGTCCTCCATAATGCAGGAGGCATATATGAATGAGGGCGCAATGAAAATAACTCAGACCATCCTGAGGAAAATGAGACTCATTGAGCTTGCAGACAAGTTTAACACTGAAATGTAAGTGTCTAATAACAATTTAAAACTAACTTATATTTAACAGGAGGTAGCTGCTATTTACATATTTCACAGACTAGTCAGAAAAACATAACTATAAAAGGTTATTTACACTGAATTGAATGGATTATTCATTGAGCTGAGAGTTTCCATATTTTCTGAAAAGATTGCTGACATCTCAGTGTCCTTATTGTGCCCTTGTATGTATAGAGAATGTGTATGCTTAGATATAGGCTAGTGTTTATGTATTGATATAATGTGTTTGTGTAGATAGTGTGAGTAGTTATCATAGCCACCGTTATTTTGATCCCATCTCCTTACAACACACAACGACCTGATACCCTCATAATCCTCTATCCTGTTTCATATAGAAAATGACCCCCAGTTCATCATATTCAGCAGTTAGGAAATACTTACCTAGACATATAGAGATTGCTCATCTCATTTTACATATTGCCTTTGGGGAACGTAATGCACTTGGAGAAATCAAGGCTTGCAAGCATATTTACAATTGAGCTGTAGACAAAAAGGAAAATGGAATATACTGGTCATAAATATACATTTTTTTGACATTCTCAGCGAGACACTATGTGTTTTCTTTAATAACTTTCATTCAAGCAATCTAGTTAATATGTAATTCTCCAGTTTGTAATAGCGTAATGAAGGCTATGATAAATGGAGCAGGGCCTGTGGTTTGCTATGCCATAGGTAAACAAAATACGCCCCTAAAAAGAAATCTGCGCCATGATTTGTCGTCAAGGATTACAACCGGAAATCCACATTTTGTCTGTTTGCTGCCGAAATACAAGAACTATCCTTCCTCAGTGTAATTTTTGGTTCATAGTGAACCTGCAAGCAATGCCAGCCCATGTTACCTTGCCTGACGTACCCATAATTCTTTACATTTTCAAGACGTTTCTGCCCAATTTGTCAAATGTCTGAGCAATCACAGACAGACATGAATATTTAAGGCATTTGCTGATCTACTTAATTCTCATGTTGTTCCAGGAATGTAGCTGCAGCTGGAATGAAAGATGGTGAGACCATAATGCATTTTGCCCATAGCTATACCTTAGTTTTTACCTTAGCAGTCATTATGTCATTATGAAGTTATTATGAATTTTTTATTTATGTATAAGAAAATACACTTGGGACAGACAGATTTTGAGACTCTGACATAGAATATTGATTAGTAAACTGATGGCTATGTGTGTGTGGGTGGGGGAGCGAGAAAGAGAGAGAGGCCATCAATACACTATAAACTCTTGCATTTCTGGTTATATTAAATCCACTGTGTGTTTATTATTGCATCTTTTCCTCTCAGATACAGCAGCGTTTGTGGACAAGCACAGAGTAAAGCTCATTCAGAGGGTGACTAGTGTGATGCCCATTGCAGATGTGCTGATCTCCAAAGGAGTGCTCAACCAGGAGAAATACTCACAGGTCAGCACAGCTGCCACCACACAGGGGAAGATGAGGAAGATGTATTCATATCTGGACTCAGCTGGACCTAAGGGGAAAGCAGTCTTCTATGAAGCTCTGCTGCAGGAGGAGCCCTTTCTGGTCGACGACCTGAGGAATTAAGGACTTAACAATCTGTCATTAGAGAAAACACCATTCACTCACAAGGATATTAATAAAGACATATAGAATAAAAACTTGTCAAGGAATGCAGATTTCAGATGGACGTCAGATTTCTTTTTCAACAATGTCAATTATTATTATTTTCACAATCTTGTACTGTATCACCTGTTGGGGCAGGGCAGTGAATCTGCCATTAGACTTCTAGAATCATTACATTACTGTAAAAAGAGTACTTGATGAAAAAGCCGTTTCATTGCAAGATCCTAGAAACACAGAATTTATGGGGATTTAAATGTCTTAAGACTTTTCAAACTTGGGTTTGGTGTATAAGATCAGAAACAGCCTGGGTTTTCTCTGTTATTGCCCTACTCTATTATTGACTGCAGGATACCTTTGTTCATACAACCTTTAGACAAACTGCCACTACCTCTGTGAATTGCAATAAGAGACAATAGGGAGCGACAGTTCTGTCAACATGTTATATGCTCAATTGAAAACTTCTCTGAAGACTTCTGCTTTATTCTCACCATGGTGCTCACCAAGTGTTTCTCTACATTTTTTTCTCTGCCAGGGTACTACAGATACTGTGCAAATAGCCAGAGGTTAATTCTAGTACAATCCATCAAATGTAATGTATGTTTGTACAAGGTAATGAATAAATAAATTAGATTTTTGATTTAATTACTTTACCAGCTCCGATTTAAAACAGAAGAAGATGATACAGTTCAATATCACACCATCTCAAGTCAAGATTCCACATTCTGGTCCCAAAAAAACCCCCAGAGAGATGGATGGCACCAACTGTTAAGTAGACTATAATGGTACATTAGACCATAGGATGAATGAAGTACTTGTTATGTCACTCTTTCTTAAGTTTAAGTTTAAGCATAGCCCTGCTGCTCAAGTAAGTTTAAGCATAGCCCTGCTGCACGAGTAAGTTTAAGCATAGCCCTGCTCCACGAGCCTTCTAACAGCAATATATTTTGCATGAAATGAAAGAATTTCAAACAGCATAGACCTAACGCAAATGCGAAACACTTTACATTGAGTCAATGTAACCTCAGATCTTACTTTCGGTTTCCAAGAGTCAGGTCCCATTGATTCAGTGTAAAGTGTCTGTTCGCTTCTGCATTCGCGTTCGGTCTGTGTTGTACCAAATTATTTTGTTCCACACGCTAACTGGCGCATTTAGCAAGCTCTTTCAACAGGGCTATGCTTGAATTCACTCTGGTATTTTCCTTTAAGTTGTCAAATGTACCACATGAGCTGCAGACACAGTGATTCCTGACGCGCATGGCATGAGATGTAATTCTGTTTTGAAGAATCTTTAGTTATGAATTTAAAATATTCACTTTACACGGTTCACAGTCACACGATTCACACGGTAAGAAAACATTATGCTCCTGTGCCTAGCGCAGCTCTCTCTCTCTGAATGACTCCACATGCTCAGGTACATGAAATTAAGGAAGCATCATCAAATACACTGTGCATCAACAATCCTTAATATTAATTAGGCTACACAATGCCATGAAATAAGCATTACACAATATATAAATAATAAAAGTAAATGGTAAATTATTAATTCTACTTTATGGCTCTTACAGTACTAGTTTATCTTATCCTATCAAATAGATAAAAATACGAATATGCATCAAATAAAAAGAATTGAAAAAGCAAATGCCGCAAACAAATGATGCTTACAGTTAATTCATATACTAGCAATTGAAATATTAATGAACAGTGAATAAATCATGGGTTTGTATAGTTTTGTAACAATCGAAATAAAGTGATAATAGACTTGAGAAGTACCTGGATTTGTATATATTTGTAGTATTGTATTTGTAGACAGTGAGTCTGAGGTTCAATCATTAATTTGCAATTTGCAGAAATTTAACCTGAAATCTATTGGACAATAAGAGCAAGTTCTTAAAATGCATAGAATGTTCTTGACTACAGAAAATAAACATTGTTTTACATGATACAGTATGTGCAAATGGAAAATAGGTGTCCATGGATGCAAAGCTGTAGAATGTAAAATTATTATTACAGTATATGGCGAAATCCGGTGTGAATCACTCAATGGCCCTGTTATTCTAGGTACCTGGATGCTGTCTGTGAGAAACAGAATGAGAAAATGTGATAACAAACTGATGACTAATGCTGACTGATTGGGGCATAGTGAAATGAAACTGAAAGTACAAATGTAAGTTGTTGTTGAGTGGCAAGTTTGAGGCCCGAGTGCGGTGAGAATGGCTCCGGCTACAATAGCACAGGATTCTCAGAGTGTTTGGCAAGCTCAGATAACCCATCTGATTGGTCTTGCCAATACTTCTGTACATACAGTCTCTGTAGTGTCAGACCCAATGGTCAGACCACACCAGCACACACACACACACACACACACACACACACACACACACACACACACACACACACACACAGACACACATTTCCTGGGGCAGCAATCAGAAATTCTTTGTGCTCAACCAAAAGTGTCTTATCATATGGCCAATAGGTTTATGAGTCTGCTGCAGTGTTCTGTGGAGAACTGTTGAACCATCAGCCAGGGGCCCAGAAAACCCTGAAGTTGGCAAACCAAGTGTGCATATGGGTGGGTGTGGTTAAAGGACAGGGTGGGACATGGCACTAAATTGTTTCCTCATTTCCTGCCGCAATCTCTGACAGTGTCTGTGAGTATTGACACATACCGTCTCCACTGCTAAGACTTGGAGTTAACAATTTACAAAGGTAAGTTATACAAATTATAAACTTTAATATTAATGGGCCTCATTCACCAACCATTCTTACAAACAAATGTGTTCTTAAACCCCACTTGTATATTTTTATAAGGAACCTGGCATTCACCTATGTTTCCTAATCTGGAAACCCTAACACCCTAACCCTAACACACAAATGACTAGTTATTGCGGTGAGTTCATTTTATAAATCAAGGCTATTTGAATATAATGCATTGGTGTTTTATAAGTAGCCTAGAATTCAATGTTTTTGTATTTATTATTAATCCGGCTATTTAAAGCCACCACATGCAACATTTAGGTAAAATTTCGACGTTTCCTATGCATTACACCTTTATGTAAATTGCCTAGAACTCACTAGACTTGATAAATGACATGTTCCGGAGTAAAACGAGCCCCTTCACGAGATTGTCCGACCCTCCTAGAGGCAGATACCGCCTATGCAAGATCAGGGAGCGCGTCCCGGCTATCGTAAGTTTTGGTTAGCAAGCAAGCTAGGTCACGTGACTTAGCCAGAGTTTACTGTTTGAATTACAACGCGATTTGTGACTTCTCAGCGCATTCAACTGTCGATACATTTTGTTTGCGGCGATCACCATTGACTATGCAATTCTAAATGGAGGATTATTGGCAGAAACGCTTAATGACTGCTTTGTTTGGTTGTTAGCTTACTGGATGACGCCACCGGATCCTGCATAGGTTCTCTTTAAGACGCATTTTCATGGGCGTCATTGGCCTTATCAAAAGAACATAGTTGTAGAACTTGTGAATCGGGCTTTAGGAGAAGGAAGGACATGTTTTGTGTTTCAGCTTAATCAAATGTATATACAGTACACAGATCACTGGAGACATGGCGGTATAAATGTATAGATGTATAGATTAATAGAGACTGTCGGTCCCCTGCTGATATCCTCTACACTCTGTCAGACCAACCCTGAGTATTTCTGAAAAACAGGCGGGAAAGAGAAACCGAAACCATATGTATGAAGTGGATGAGTACGTTGTTTACAACTCAGTGTGATCATTGGCCTCTCCTTATATGGTGCATGAGTTGAGGAAGTGACTATTGACCTCTTGGCAGCTTACGTCAGGTATACATTAGCTATCCTATAGACCAGGGGCGGACTGGGACAAAAAAAAACGGCCCTGGCATTTCAAACAAGACCAGCCCACCATACTGGTCTGACCATTAAGCCTATGATTACAGTTACAGTGAGAATGTCAGGGCCGTCAGCCCAAATAGTGTGTCGGCCCACTGGGCATTTGCCCTGTGTGCCATATTGCCAGTCCACCCCTGCTATAGACTTGTTTCACACCTCAACATTCCGAGGTTCTAAAAGCATTCCATGGTAGTAAACTGAACATTCTACCATTGAAATGCATTGGATTTATGCCTCTTTCTGACTTGAAAAAAATGGGTAATAATATTTAAAATAAGTCTAAATTCACTTTCTTTCAAATAATACACATTTGAAGCACGCAAATTTGGAGGTCCCGAGTAGATAAAAGTGGTTTTACATTTATGTGCATGCAGCTTCAATTTATTCGAGACCTCTGTGTATTATTTGAAGGAAAGTGAATTTAAACATTTTTTTCAAGTCAGAAAGAGGCATAAATCCAATGCATTTCAATGATAGAATGTTCATTTTACTACCATGGAATGTCGGAATGTTCAGGTGTGAAACAAGTCTATAGACTACCATTCATTCACACCATACACATCTCAGTGATGAATCTGGACTTAAATTGAGCCCCAAATACTAGGCCTATGCGTTTGCTGTGTTCAGATATCACAATAGATTTTCAAATAGTCAGTTAATTAAGCTTTACTACATGAGTATTTTAATGTAAACAACGAATCAAAGCATGTATGGGGTGTGCACCAGTTAATGTCAAGAAACGATTTCAGACAGTTATAAATACAAATGATTAAGCACCCTGGTCAGTGTTTTAGACCACTCTCACACCTCTATCTATCTGTTTCCCAGTTAGAGCATCATGGCCATGCAAAAGCTCTTGGATGCTCTGGACGAGTTGGATTCTACACAGCTGAATCGATTCAGGACACTCTTGACTGACAAAGACGTCCTACAGGGTTTTGGGACCATATCCAGAGGAAAACTGGAGAACAAAGATACCACTGACGTGACCTCCATAATGCTGCAGACATATGGGGATAAGGACGCAATGAAAATAGCCCAAATCATTCTGATAAAAATGAAGCTTAAACCGCTTGCAGACAAGTTTAACACAGAACCGTAAGTATCAAATTACAATTTAAAACGCTTACTGTAATAACTAATATGTATCAAGAGTTAATTACTGTAAACTTGCTATAGGCTATACATAGGCTTTTTCACAGATAAGGCAGAAAGATAATACAGAGACATAGACATACATAGACAGACATGAATATTAAAAGAATTTGCTGGTCTACTTCATTGTCATGTTCTTCCAAAGACTTCAACAAGCACTTACCTAGATATACACAGACAGACTTGAATATTAAAGTAATTTACTGGTTTACTTCATTCTGATGTTTTTCCAGGAATGCAGCTGCAGCTGGAATGGAAGATGGTGAGATTTATATATTAAAAAAAAACACTTCAGAAAGGCAGATGTTAGAACATAGAATATTGATTTTGTGTGTGTGAGATTGAAGTAGACTGATGACCATGTGTGTGTGTGCATATGTATGTTTGTTTGTGTGTGTGTGTGTGTGTGTGTGTGTGTGAGAGAGAGAGAGAGAGAGAGAGAGAGAGAGAGAGAGAGAGAGCAATATATAAACTGTTGAATTTGAAAATAGTTAAAGCATAGCTCCAAAGTGAATTCAAGCATAGCCCTGTTGAATGAGCCTGCTAAATACACTAGTTAGCCATTGGAACAAAATAATTTGGAACAGCATAGACCGAACACGAACGCAGAAGCGAACAAGCACTTAACACTGAATCCATGGAAACTGATTATTCGAAAATGAAAGTAAGATCTGAGGTACCTTTGACTCAATGTAAAGTGTTTTGCTTTCTGTCTATGCTGTTCCAAATTATTTTGTTCCACTTGCTAACTAGTGCATTTAGCAGGCTGATTCAACAGGGCTATGCTTGAATTCCCTCCGGAGCCATCCTTTAAATTAAAACCCACTGTGTGTTTATTCCTCCATCTTTCCCTCTCAGATCCAGCAGCGTTTGTGGACAAGCACAGAGCACAACTCATTCAGAGAGTGACTAGTGTGATGCCCATTGCAGATGTAATGCTCACCAAAAAAATTCTCAACCAGGAGAAGTACTCAGAGATCAGTACAACTTCCACCACACAGGGGAAGATGAGGAAGATGTATTCATATCTGGACTCAGCTGGAGCTAAAGGAAAAACAGCCTTCTATGAAGCTGTTCTGCAGGAGGAGCCCTTTCTGGTTGAAGACCTGAGGAATTAAGGACTAAAAGGAATAGGCCACCCCAAAACGAAATTTAGTCTCTAACCATATTCCCCTGTGTTGGATAAATGACCAAAAGTGTTTTTCATTCACCCCCGTGGTTTTTCGTATCCAGAAGCGCAGCGTTAGCTTAGCTTAGCATAGAGCGCCGTAATTTGGAGTTTCCATTTAGCCAGTCGTTCTTAAAATAGTCATAAATGAACTCAAGATACTCCTGTACATTCAAACCGAGTACAAATGCCAATGCCTTTATCACGAAGGGTTTGCCTAGGAGTGACAAAGTTTTCAGGCAAAAGCAGGCATTTTCAGGCGAAAGCACAGGCAAACCACCGCTGATAGGCGTAAAGATATCACAGCACCTGAAAACCCCAGAAAGAAAGTCCTACGGTAACTTTACGCCTATCAGCTGGTGCTTGTGCTTTGCCTGAATATAGTCCCAAGACTTTGTCACTCCTAGGCAAACCCTTCGTGATAAAGGCATTGGCATTTGTACTCGGGTTTGAATGTACAGGTGAAACAACGAAATTAGGAAAAATCTTGAGTTCATTTATGACTATTTTAAGAACAACTGGCTAAATGGAAACTCCAAATTACGGCGCTCTATGCTAAGCTAAGCTAACGCTGCGCTTCTGGATAAGGAAAATCACGGGGGTGAATGAAAAACACTTTTGGTCACTTATCCAACACGGGAATATGGTAAGAGACTAAATTTCGTTTTGGGGTGGCCTATTCCTTTAACAATCTTGTCATTTAGAGAAAACACCATTCATTCACAATGTAACTCACAGCGAGGACATTAAGAAAAACAGAATAAAACATGGAATAAAAACGAATAAGTCAAGGAATGCAGATTGCAGATGGACTTCAGATTTCTTTTTCAACTATGTCAATTGGGCCTGCATTAGATAGTAGTGAAAGAAACTGGATAAAATCTTAAAATCGCCCCTCCCTATGGATGTAGCAAAACCATTTAATATTTTCACAATCTCATAATGTACGACTGTAGGGGGCAGGCCAGTGAATCTGCCATTAGACTTCTAGAATCATTACATTACTGTAATAAAAAGAGCCTACTTGATGACAAAGCCATTTCTACCATCATTGCTAGATCCTAGAAAGACAGAATGTAAGGGCATTTAAATGTCTTTAGACTTTTCAAACTTGGGTTTGGTGTATAAGAGCAGAAACAGCCTGGATTTTGTCTGCTATTGCCCAACTACATTAATGACTGCAGGATGCCTTTATTCATACAACCTTTAGACAAACTGCCACTACCTCTGTGAATTGCAATAAGAGACAATGGGGAAGTTCTGTCAACATTCTATATGCTCAATTGAAAACTTCTCTGAAGACTTCTGCTTTATTCTCACCATGGTGCTCACATTTAAAAAACAAAACAAAAAAGCGTTATTGTGCTCTGCCAGGATACTACAGATACTGTGCAAATAGCCAGAGGTTAATTCTAGTACAATCCATCAAATGTAATGTATGTTTGTAGAAGGTAATGAATTTATTTTACCAACTCCAATTTAAAACAAAAGATGATACAGATCATAGACTGCACCATCTCTTTAAGCAAGAGCAAGACTCCACATTCTCGTCCCCCAAAAACCAAGAGAGATGGATTCCATCAGCTGTTAAGTAGACAAGAATGGTATTGTGACATTAGACACCCCCCCTCAGGTCCTAATTCCTACTTTGATCTACCCCTAAACTATTTTTAATGCACATTGAAACCTCTCTAAATTTCTTAATGACTTAATATTACTTGGCAATATATTCCACAAAGTAAAAGCTACACACAAAAAAAGAAGCTTTCCCTATACTGTTAACTGTTACTGTTAGTAGCCTACAATATCTGTGGACCTGCCACTATTGGAGTAGTGATGCACATCTCTCACTCTATTAAAATAATTAATTAAATCACAGAGAGGACCTCATGTCAGTTTTAAGAGATTGAATTGCATAAACTGAATCACATAGTATAGGCTGCAGATCAGCCTCTTTCTTGAATTTCCAACAGGAAGAATGAAGTACTATTTTATCTTATCCTATCAAATAAATAGAAATACAAATATGCATACAATACAAAGAATTATAAAAGCAAATGCTGCAAACAAATGATGCATATGTTTAATTCATATAGTTGGTACATTAATGCAGTGAATAAATAATGTTTTTTTCTTTTTAAGAATATGTAATAGACTGTAGAACATTGGTTCTCAAAGTGCGGCCCGGGGGCCAATGGGGCCATTTCAGGCAGCCCGCAGAACATCTGATAATATCTGTAAAACTGTAAGAATTACAGATTAGAACTACAATTGTAAACTGTACAGATACTAGCCTGATAAACCAGCCTACATGTGAGATTGGATGTCTAATTTAGTCTGGCCCCGATGAATGGATACAACGGGAGATTGTTGATGAGCACAACCCGTTGTCTTTCAAACCATGTCTGTGCCTATAGGCCAACACTCTGTCGTCACTCCCTCAAAACCCTCCCCGCTTTGATTCAAAACGCATCTCTGCGTTATGATTGGTTTGCCAGATTCCTGGCATTCTGGCAGAATTGGAGAATGATGCGAGGCTTGACCACTCGCAGACAAAACATTTTGGCGTCCAGCGGGTGGCGCTGGTTTACTAGGCTATATACTGTAGATACAACATGGTCATTAAAATTATTACAAATAAGATTTTTTTGTTCAGTTTTTTTTTTTTTCCTCCCACCGCCTCTTTGGCGGCCCTCAGGTCAACATTGGGTCCCTAAATTGGCCCTATCAAAATTTTGAGAACCCTTGCTTTAGAATTTGTGAAACTATGCCCTGGATTTGTATGTTGTTTATAGTTGTTTTAATATTTGTGGACACTGAGACTAAAGTTAGAATTATTCATTTATAATTTGCAGAGCTGTAACATCAAAACCAGTATATTACTGCATAAACATCTTGAAAAATGAAATAAAAT